>JAPMOR010047911.1:51901-177383 GCA_026543865.1 Argiope aurantia | reverse complement strand
GCGAAAAATGTAAAAGTAATATTAATTTTGGACACTGGTGTAAATATGAAAAATTTCTTTTAGACATCAACAATTATTTAAATTCATTCATCAGTGTTTTTGGAGCATAAAGAAACACTGATACAGGGAAGCATTTCGAAACAACTTGTATCTTCGATGAATTATTAGAAAGTAAAGTAATGCAAAATAGTAATTAATATCTTTAATCATTTTATAATTAACCAGTTAAGTCTTATTCAACCGTTTCCAATCCACATTATTATTTGCAAGTAAAATATAATTAAGCATTGAAAAAGAAAAAAAAACTAGAAATACTTCAATTTTGAAGTTATTTATTTTGTCCAAATTAATTCATTAATTAATTTCATTAAAATTGGTAAATTAAAATTATTCATTCTGTTTTCATTTGGTACAAATAATATTGCAATCTCCAACAGTGGTAGTTTTCCACATGGATGTTAGAAATGGTCACCTCTTGATTCAAGATATAGGGTAACTTCAAAATCTATTCAATGTGCATCACATTCCTTATCTGATATCGAAATTTCTGTATTATAGCCTTATTATAGAAAGTTTTCTCCCCTTTCTTTTTTACTTTTTCGTATAAGTAGTAAAGAGAAAGAATAGTAATCGTCAAAAAAGTCGAATTCGAGATTTTGTCGACTCTCCACGTTTTAGACAACCCTGAGTTCAAAAAACACATTTTTGGAATGTGTCCGTCTGTCTGTTACAAAGATAAAGCAAGCACACTTCGAGCTAGACGGTTGAAATTTGGTATATGGTCTTTACACCAAATTTACTGATTTCTATCAAATTTTGTGTAAAATCTGCTGTGAGGAAATAGGTCTGTCTGGCTGTTCGAAGATAACTTAGCGCGATTATTACCAAACGAAAAGAACTAGATAGATAAGATTCGGTACACAGATTTAACATCTATATTGTAGACACCTGTCAAAGTTTAAGCCCAAAACTACAAAGGGTTGACAGTCTATCGATCTGTATTTTCCGAAACAGGTAAACGCGATTAATTCCAAAAACACAACGACTTAAATGCGTATATCAAATTAGGTATAGGATTTTGTGGCTACAAGTGTTATTTTATGTCAAATTTTTGTTTCAGTCGGTTTGGAAAAATGCGCCCAAAACACAAATTGGATTTTTGGATACTATTAACTGTATGCAAGTGATTAATTGGCGAAACACTCATCAAGGATCACACGATAGATTCAGTAAAAATGCTAAATTCAAGACCAAAAATTAATGTTTCTTAACTATTGTACGCCAGTGTCATTTAAGACGTCTCTGACATGTTAAATTTATTAGAGAGTATGGGAGAAAGTTTTGGGAAGACCACTCCAGCTAGTTTAAATAAGTTGATACATTTAAAGAACTAATTAAAACATAGAAAGGCGACTAAATCTTAGTGTGATAAATGTGTATGCTTTCTGATAAATTTACCAGCTGGTCACTCAAAAAACATATATTGAACAACATAAGCAAAAAGCGCTGTTTCTTTGGTAGTACGCTCATTAATATCATAAACTGGATGGAATCAATTGAAGGTATCAACAACAGTTCGAATTTTGAAAACAAATAATAATAATATGAATATGTTTTGTCCATCTTTTGAAAGTTCTTACCGGTTACAGTTCAAGATAAAATTTACCGCCTTTGGTAAGATCGATGTATTTAATATAATTGGCAAAAAGAACTAATTACTTAGTCCAATCACTGATCTGATTTCGCTAATATTTATTTCAAACGAAAATTTATGATCTCTAGATGCATCAACAGCGATTACCTTCCCACCATCACCAATTTCCATTTTTGAGAGAATTCTCAAAAACGCTTCGAATTGTACACTATCTATGCAGAAAAATTATGACAGTGATTTTCAATTCTCCAATATCCCCCATTTTCGGAAGAAATCTTAGAAACTCTTCTTCATTACACATTCTCAATGGGGAAAATCTAAATAGAGTTTCTCAGCCATAACCGCTAGACCGAATTTTATTCATGTGAAAACTCAGGGTTCCTAGATACATCATCTATATCGCCTATCCCCATCACTCTCCATTTTTTAAATTTTTAGAAATATTTCTAAATAAAACTCGGACAATTCCAGCTTCAACAATTTGATCGATTTCTCCGCATTTATTCAGCAGTTAATTTCGCCACTTTGCAAACAGAGGAACATATCAAAATGTTTATCGTGAGAGTATAATTTCAAATTGTAATTATTTTGCTGCCATAAAATTTATTTAACAAAGTGAATTGGCAGTAAATATCATTAATATAATGGATGATTTTCTGGTCGACGAAAGCGGATTGTTATAAATAAAAATAATTCAACTATAGGACAGCTAGAAATTATGCATCTGATACACAAAAGAACCATATAAATCATATATAACTTTTAAAATATTAATAGAATAAGTAAATTCAGGATTATATTTTTTAACCATTTGACTACTAACGAGGCATATGCATCCCATTTTAAAATTAGTTAAACAAGACTTAGTAAAAATAGTTTTTAAGAAGAAGTGGGGGCAATTTTTGATCATCATGTCCCAATCTCTGGCTTAAAAATCATTGGAGGAAAAAAATTTCGAACTAATTTGTCATTTTCAAAACTTATTCTCACCGCTTACGTAGACAACGAAAAGATTTTTCTATAGTTTATAATCAAGGGATTTAATAATCAGGAATTGAAGCAGGAAAAAAGGGAACTTTTTCTTGAAGACAAATTCTAAGCTATATCATGAAACATATTCTATGGCTATTTTGCTTTATATAGCAACAGTATATGGAAAGCATGTATTATGTAGCAATAGCCTAATTTTGAGGAAGAAAATAATCCAAAAAATAATAGTTTTATCCAATATTACATGATTTGAAAATAATTATATAAATTTGGTTTCAAAGAAAAAATTTATTTTGGAACTAGGTTTATTACACCATTTTAATCAACTTGCTTTAGGACCCATTTAGCCTATCGGCCTTGAGTAACTGCATAATCTGAAATCTTTCCATGGATTTATAAAACTTTTCAATAAATTCATCCAAACATTTCCACATACCTTACAATTTTAGAAAACAAATGCTTACCCAAAGGTGCACTGAAAAGCGCTATTATAGATGACAGCACCATGGTAGCAAACATGCAGGTAATGAATCGCACTCCAGAGATGTTAATCGTTACGCCTTCTTACAAGTTATGAGACCCTCGAAATAAAAACATATCACTGTGTGTCCTTACAACTGATATCGCTCCGATATGAAATGAAGATGGATGATAGCGCGGAAGTGAGTGTGTTTCTTATCTTGAATGGATCGGAAGAAAACAAACGCAAGTGAAGTAGGGATGGAGATAATCACAATAACCATATTGCGCAACCTTTAATTATACTATTAAACGATGTTGGGCGAAAATGAAACGTGTATGGGATCGATAAGTTATTGTTTGAAAAAAAAAGAAAGAGAAACTAAGTTCAATGTGTTTTTAGAACAAATTTATAAATTGAAAAATAATTTACAAAACAAAACGTGGCGAGTAGTTTGCGTGGCGAGGTATTTTTAAAAAGGGTATTTTGAAATAGACACAAAATTAATAACAGACATTAATATTTTTTCCAAGAACTAAATACAATGTTTTATGTGTAATATTATAACTCAAAAATAAGCGACAAAAATAAAGGCTGAAGGAGCATAATTTGTTATAAAACGCCATAAAATATCACAAAATATCACTTTAAAGCATCCTTAACACTAATGCGACGATTGAACTGCGATATTTCCTAGTAAAAGCTATATCTATTATTAAAAACAAGTAATATTTAAAAAAAATTTTAATTCAATTCCTACTTAGATCAACAAGGAAAAATGTTATTTTAGTTACTTTTTATTAAATAATTATCAAAACAATTATTGATTTTTGCAAGAACTTTACTCGCATTCTTCGCCATCATGTGAAAAATATTGAAATCCTTACATTTTACCGATTGAGCTACTGCCTATTGATTTCAATTTTCATTAAAAACTGCTAAAATTCTATTTAAAGTATTAAAAAGTAATTAAATTTAATTAATGAATTAATATGTGAGAAAACTGTATTAACATCAAGTGTCATGTATTTTAAATATATTTGTTTAAAAAAATGTATTTGAACTTGAGTGGATGAATAAAAAGTATTTTATGAACGATTGAAAATTTGAACAAGATATATAAATATATATGGAGAGAGTGTGAACTAATAATAGGAATTGAAAAAGGAATGTGTGTGAGGGGAAGGGGGGGGGGCTCTACACTAGATCGTCTGACCTTCAACAAATATATACTTATTTTTAATTATAATTTTAAATAATTAAAAATTAAGCAAAATGTTGGTGTTTTTTCGCCATAGCTTCCGGAAATATTCCTGCACTAAAAAGGATTTTTACACCGTTTTAAAGTTCAAAAATCGTGTATTGATTTACTTTGTTTTGTTTTCAATGGTATCAATTCAGACGCAGTAAAATTCTGTATTCTACTTTTTATTAACTTCTAAATGTATTTTAAGTACATTTTATAAAAATATTTTTACAATCATGAATGAAACCAAAGTCGCTTTTATTATAGTTACTAACATTTCATGCCGATTTTTTTCTTCCTTTGCTGCTGATGAAAATATAAAGTTACTACTTATTTTTTTATAATGAATAGAGATCTATTTAAAGTATGCTTTTAATATACTTTCTGAAATTTTTGTTCTTTTAATTAAAATTTAACTTCATAAGTAAGCAATGGTGATTTATTTTCCAAGTGCATTCACTTTTAGCTAGGGATTGAATAACGGACCAAAGGTTCAATACCGGTATTCGGTATTTTTTAGATTTTAATACCGGTAATAGAAATTTTAGAAATAGAAAGAAAACACAGGTGTTTCTTGTTTTATTTGCCAGTTTTATTAGAGAGTGTAAATATCACAAAAAATAATTTGTAACTTATAAATTTTAACAATATATAAAGAATCACAAAAAAGTAAAGGAACATATTTATTTAAATCATAAAAAAGTGTAAATATCACTATTCAGTCTGTGATATTATTACAAATTTTTGAAATGTGTTCTTAAAATAATGCATCAATTGTACTGTCATTAAGCCTGGAACGTAATTTCGTGCAAAATTTACCAGCTGTCCAAAACGTTCTTTCGGTATCTGCGTTAGTTGATGGTATTTACTGTTAGCAATGCGCGATATACTTTTTCCAAGTATTTACCTCTAAATCCCTCATCGTCAAATAAATCGATTTCTATTCGGATGGTTTTGGATATAGCTGATTTCTGTATCGTATTTTGGTTTATTGAGTTTTTTTTATTTATCTCTAATTCTAATTTTTGTTCAAGAGACAATTCCTTTTCACTATCGACATTAGTATCATCGTAATCTTCGATAACTGTACCGAATTCTTCTGAATGTGGATTTTGTGGGTAAAAAATTTTAAGAAAATTTACTATAAACTTGATCAGATTTGAATTGGTGAGTCTTTTCTTCTTTTTCATTTTCATTTTTAAAATCATTATAATTATGTAAATACCGTAAGACATTTTCTATTTCGGTATGCCTTTCTTCTGAGCGATTTTTCAATGTAATATATAATTCTTCAGATAGTTTTGTGTACTGTTTTTTCAGTGACTGCAACATGAAATTTATTGTTGCATTAGCTGTTAATAAATTAGAATATCTCCAACATAATGCTTGAACAGCCAGTTTTATTGGAAGTAGAGCTGATAAAGTTCTGGATATTAAGTTGAATTCACTGTCTGAAAAAATAATTTGCAGGTTTAAGTCGATTATTGCTTTTTGGATTAGATTTCTGAGTTTCAAAAATTGTTCTATCCTTAGGAGTAAATTGCTCCAACGTTTTTTAGAATCTAATATTAATATATATTCTGTTTTATTTTCAGTTGGTATATATTTTTGTAATATGGCATTTTTTGTAGGGGAACGTTAAAATATCTTAACAATTTTCCAAACTTTACAAATTATATGAACCAATTCTTGAGGGGTTAATATTTCATCTTCATTAGCAATATCTTCTTCAATAATTACATTGTCATTATCTTCATTGTCAATATCACTTTCACTCTTACTCTCTTCACAGTCGGAATCCGAAGTTTCTATATCCACAGTATTTGGATTCTTCTGTTCTTTCTTTCTTTGTTTATTTTATTTATTTATTTATTTTTGTATAATACATCTGTTACTCCTAATTGAATTCCATGAGTATAGCACAATTTCTCATTTGCACCAATCAACTTTCCAATTTTTTTCACAACTGTTGCTCCATCAGTCGTTCTGGATTCAATATCTTCTTTCAGGGATAATCAATGTTTTGCTAATTTAGATTTAAGCACTTCCACACATTCTTTGACTTGCATACTTCCCAAGACATGTGTAAGTCCTATATTCCATTTTTTTTCTGAATGAATATTTATATTTAAATAACGTTTATTTTTTACACTTGCCCATTCATCAAATGTGACCAAATTTTTCATTTACTTTAAATTGTATTAGCTCGTGTTTCAAAGAATTACGAACATCGTTACTGTAGTTTATAACAGTTCTTCTTATAGTGTTAATCGATGTTGGTAGCTTTTTAAACCCTCTGGCGGATAGTGATTTTCTTAATTCAATAGAAGTGCAAACACTCGAAATGGCAAACCATCTATGCTGTCATTTTACTTATAATTTCATACAAATTATCTTTTTTTTTTTTTTTTCAAAATAATCTAAAATTCCTGATGGCTTGGGCTTAGAAACTGTGCTTAAATTTGTATCTTCATCGCAATTAGATTCTTTACTCTTTAACAAATTTGCATCATGTTTCGGTTTTAAATGTGTATGGAGTCCGCTTGTACTTCCTTCGTTCATTTTAATAACTCTTGAACATTTTTTACATTGTACCACCATATTCTTTTCATCACATAAATAATGAAACTAAACCGAAGTATTATCAATTGATTTTTTTATGTTCTTTAAAGATATTCTTATTCATTATTATGAGTTATTATTTATATATATATAATAAATCTGAAAAATATTTTGAACCCTAAAGTATGATATGCAAATACAATGTGAATAACAAACTCACCAATTTAAAAAATATTGAAATATTACGCACTTTCTTCACAACTACAAACTTGTTTTCACAAATACGAATGTCAGACTACGAATCCTGTGAGTGTGCAATATCGTTCGGAGCTGTAATAGGATAGTTTTGACCTGCCTCCTTGGATGATTCGCATACTGTATCATTAGTATTTTATCACTTCTCACGATGCAATTTTGTATTCACAATCTAATTAATGCAGACATAAAAACAAAAACGTAAACTATTGTGGTATGTTGGCGATCCCTGAACATATAATGGAGACAATTTTAAAAAATTCTAGTAAATACCGAAAAAACAGTATTTAAACTTATGAATACAGGTATTACAAAATTGAACAAATGGCTCAAAATACCGGTATTGCAATCCCTACTTTTAACCACTTCTACGCTTTTTAATTTAATGATTGTATGTATAAAAATATATTATACATTTTATCGCTTGAATATTGTTTTATTTTAGTAGTTTTTATCAGTAATTTTTTTTGTTGAATTAAAGAATTTTTACTAAATAATCCTCTGAATTAGTAATTAATTTTCAGTATTGTAGCAAAAGGAAACTTCAATATTGAAAATTATACAGTTTGTTCTCATATTTTAAAAGAAAATTTTTAGATTCATTAAGAAGGCTTTTGTATTTGTTCATGTTCAAATATTTTCATTTTTTAAATTAAATTTCAAATTTAAAATGAGACAATAGAAAATTAGGAAGGTGTATTGCACAATGGACAGAAATGCGCAAGACTTTTCAAAATAATATAAGTTCATTATCTATTAAATAGGGTTTGACAGTTTTTCACGCTGAAAAAAGTTTGAAATTATTATATGCTTTAGAAGAACGAATTGAAGAAAGAAGTAGAATTATCAACTCTTTTACTGTATTTGCACATTTCTAGTTCAGCGAAGAAATCTAGTGTACTTTCTTTAGCTTCGAAAATCGAAATTTTTGAGTTATCTGAAAAAATATTGTCGAATCGACAAATCGAAGAAATTACTCATCAGATGATTTAATGCTTTTTTAAAAGAAGCCATGGAAAAAATCAATTCAAACGTTTCTTGAAGACCCTAAAGAAAAAATTAAAAATCCAAAGACATTGAAACCTGAATTTTCATTATTTGAGTCAACGAATAAAAGAACAAATAACTTATATTTGTTATTTAATGCCATGAAAACTAAAACCAAGCTCAGTAGCTAGTGAACGAATATTTTCAATTATAGGCAATATTGTGTCCAAAATAAGAACAAGACTTAGCCACCGTTTAGTGGATATTTTATGTTTTTTAAAATCCTATTTTCTTAGGAGAAATTAAAATTAGTGAAAATAATATAAATATTATTTGAAATTTTTGTTTGAGTGTTCATATTTTGTTAAGTATATGTAATTCTTAATTTTTTTATATTTTGACTTCAACATTGATTTTTTTTTGTTATTTTATATAAATTAAATTAAATATTTTCCCCTATTCTATTTAAATAATTTCAATTCATTTCGCTAAGAGCTGGTCTCTGAAAAAATAATTTAAATTCAACATTTTTACTGATAGCCAGTATTCGATTTCAGTATTGGAAGAATGCTAAGTCAGAATTTGATAATCTAAATCAACTTGAGCTTTCTTAGCTCTATCTATCGGTTGTTCTTACCATAGTTGCTTGAATTTTACCATGGTGATTGCTTATATGCATCCAGATAATTATATAATCTATTTCATCACGAATTAGTTGATGGAACGCGTGGATTGAAAGATCCCTTTTCATTTAAGAAATGTAGATAAGTGTATCAATGATCCCCCGAAAATCTTCCACAGGAAATTCCGTTTGGGGAGATCAGTTTTTAACCAAGATTTGTGCAATATGGATTTCCATATTTTTTAAGTTCTGGATGCAACCAATTGTTATTTTAACCTCCAGAGAGCATACTTGTAGATTCGTTTTTTAAGTCTGTTGAATTTAATTCCCAACGATTGAATAATTCATTTTTTTTTCTTTTGAAATACAGATAGTATCCATACAATAAAAAAGTACAGTAGTAAAAAATAAATAGATAGTAAAAAATTACAAAATAATTACTACCAACACAGTTCCTTAAGAAAAATAGTATCGTAGAAGTAAATGTCAAAAAAAATTAAAGCAAGAAAAGTAAAGTTTTAGGTAAACTTTATTTTTTGATTTTTTTTCCCATAGAAAGATCGATTGCTAATTTGATCACAGAAGAACCAACACCACCCCTCCTCCAGAATAAATTTGAATCTTGTCTTTTGGAATATTTTTTGAAATGCTTTCGAGTTTCATGTGCATAGATTCTAGTTTGACTGGAAATAATCATTGCGCGTTCAACAGCGATCTCCTAAATCGCTATATAAGGTGACATCAAATCATTGTCGTGATTCTTAAACGAGCATCTTAAGAATGGACCGACCGTTTCAGAATAGTTTCATATCCTGAATATCACTGTTTAACACACTCCCTGATACAAACGAGGTTAATCGGCAATAAGTGAACAAATGATTCCTCATTTGAATAATGCTTAGAATAAATGCAGTTTTACTGTAATCAATTATAATAAGCATTTTCTTGAGATGGGGGGGGTAATTTTATGATTAAAATTTGCAAATTAGAAAATAGTTCTTTGAATATTTTCTTTAAAAACTCATCTTCTGAATCATTTAACAAGCACAAGATGTAGGCATTATATTTACCATCATCAAAATTATATATGACATTCGTTTACAGAGGTGGAAATATTGAATAATTGTAAAAAAAATATATATGTTTGCAACTTTGACTTTAAATACCACTGCATACATATTTTGTAAATAAATTTATGTTCTTGTTTTTCTAATTGATAAATTTATGTTCTTGTTACCAATTTCCAGATCTGAATTAACCAGATCTGCTAATAACTAAGACAACAAACAAGCATGAAAGTTTTTAAAAAGTTTAACTTCATAAAATAATGAATTGTGGCAAAATAATCGAATAATGAAAGGAATAAATTTGAACAAAATATACTTGTGATATTAAAAATATAGCGGAATTATTAGACAAAAGAAAAATAATTGATCTCAAGAATGATAAAATTCGTCCCCGAAATAGCTCATATCAGCACTCAGCAGAAATGCGTTATGTCTGAAACACAACATTTCAAGAATGCTACTAATTAAGTGCTCACTATTATTTATTTTAATGCTTGTTAATTTTATTCTTTATCCTGTTGGTTTAAATAATTGAACAAATGCATAACTTTGCCTAAAATATAAAAATCATTTAACCATTTTCTTGTTTATTGCAGTCTTTTTAATATTAGAAAAAAAATTAGCATTAAAATAGAATTTTTATAAATATCAATCATACTTGGCAAAATTTCTAACCAATGATAGTACCAATAAATCTTGAATTTTGCATATCTAGTAAATAAACTGCAAACTGCTTAAAAAAAATAAGCATTTTATGATAAAATGAAATTATTACCTTAAAAAATAATTAGAGAAACACAGAATGAATATAGATGAATAGAAGTAATATGTTTTACAAACATATTTTATTATTTCATGATAAATATCTTAACATAGTAAGAATCCTAAAATCCACAAATTACTCTAACTAAACTTCTCAGTAAATTTGTTAATAAATTAAAAAATGAAACAAGTTTTTTACTTTTTTAATATTGCAAAATGACATGATGGAAAGAAATTGTGACAAAAATGTTTATCTTTAAATAATAATTATTAATATGCAGACCATATTTTAATGCATACATTACCAAAATTAGAATATATCAATATTCTCCAGTGAATGTTAAAGTTCAATCAGAGTATCATGATTTGCTTGATATTGATCTTTCACAATAACATGTACACGGCACACACATAACTATTTTGATCATATTTACAAAAACAAATGCTTTCCTTTGACTTTTACAAATGAATACTTCTTTACTCAAACAGTTAGATATTTATTTTTCACCCTCAATTCTGAGGTATTATAAATGCTTGAAGTACATATTTTTTATATCTCAAACTCATAAATTGCCCAAAATCATTTGAAGGTTTCCCACACACAAGGGAAAAAAAAAAAAAAGATCTATGTCAAAGAATAGTTTGAAAAAGATGAGAATTAAATTCGAAAGATCGAAAAGTTGGTATGACACCAGGAAAAGGACGGATATGAATTTCAAATGAAACAATGAATGAATCACTTCTGCATATGACAACCAAACTGAAAAAAAAATTGGCCATCAAGGTTCCAAGTTAGGGATTATGTAGTGATTCTTATATTGTTATAGTTGACAGACCAATATATTCTTGATAATCTCAAAGGAGTACTCAGCATTCTTAAAAATATCTATTCTGTAGTTACATTATGATCATTTTATGATATTTAGATTAGGTCACCATTATGGAAGTCGCGACATCAAGGTGGCCCACATCAATTATTTGTCTTTCTAACTTTTCTTCTTTATATAATTTATTCCATATGATGGTAGAAATTTGCAGATTTCTTTTTTCTGCAGTCTTAAAAATATACAAAATAAATTTCTACAAAACTAATAACAAGATAAAATAGAACATGATTTTAATACTGAAAACATAAATAGCAATAATGTAAATATATAAATTTGAAGATAACCCAAATTTACATCATTATGATTGCATGATACAAGACAATTTTTTATCAACAAAATAGGAAATACAGTTTAGACAATTTAAACCAAGTTTAATCCTTATACAATTAATACAAATCTTATGTCAATACAAAACTCAAGAATTTTTATTCTATAATCCTTGTTATATTGCAGCAGTACCTTCAAAACTCTAAATATTATTAATGATTAAAACACATTTAAGGATCAGCGATTTTCTAAAATCTAGATTATAATCAGGACAAAATGGCAATCTTCTCCAGGAGGTGGGATTAGGGCTTGTCTTCAAGCTAAAGAATCATTCAAGCAAGCATCCTTTGGAGCAGTACCATTTATTTCTTTAATTTTTAGACACTTATTTCTCATCATTAAAAATCACCTCCTAATTGTAAATATTTCATTTAATAATTGAAAATGATGAATTCATAACAGTTTTGATTACAGTCAATATTATATTTATTAATAAAAGAATCTGTTGTGAATTTATGATGTCTAATTTCTTTTTTAATAAAATTATATCCACTTTTTAATCAAAATCAAATTTTTAATCAATTAAAAATTAATATAATTAGTAATTATGGATATTTAGAGTCTCGAATTTTATCACCAAGTAAATGAGAAATATAACAAGATTATTATATTGTTTATAATGGCGATTGACAATCTTGACATAGTCCGAAAATCACCAAGTAAACTGGTGAAATTATTATCCACAAGTACCATATAATTTCTTCCCTATCACTTGAATTGGTAAAAAGAAAAGTTTTAATTCAAAGCTCAATTTAATATAATTAATCTTTAAGCTTGGGCACAGACAAATGTTATATAATTCAAATTTAAAATAGTCCGAAAACTTATTAAGAAAGATTGGCATAGTACTGCTTTTACATTTAAAATTTTGATTTACATCAACTGAAATGAAACATAAAAAAAAGTCAGAATTTTAAATTGCACTAATCTTGGCATTTCAATTCAATATTATTTGATTTACAGCAGGATAAAATTACAGTTACTCACAAAGTTGATATCCTTTCAACAAACATATTATTCCAATTTATAAAATAAAATAATTACTTTCCAAATTCAATTTAAATTTCATCATACACAACAAGCTCCCTGGTATCCTCATGATTTCCTTTCTGTGGAAAGTTAACAGCTAATGATGCCCAAGAAGCAGAAGAAGAATCTTCTCCAAGAGGTGGAATCAGGGGTTGTCTTCGAGCTAAGGAAACATTCAAGCGAACACCGTTTGGAGCAGTGCCATTTATTTCTTTAATTGCCTTCTCAGCTTGTTCAATTTTTTCAAAGGTAACAAACCCACAGTTTTTATCCATTTCCATTGAAATGTTTATGATCGTACCAACTGGTTCAAAGACTTTTTGAAGAATTTCCTGAGTGACACCAAATCCTCTGACATAAATTGTATTCCCCTGTCGGGGTCTCTCAGAACGTCCATCTCTATCACGCTCTCGACGCTGATGATCTCTAACTCTATCCTCTTTGATTTCATCTTCTAATTTCCTTCCACTCACAAAAGTTTCATACAACTTTTTCACAGGTGGTCGGCTGTTATTAGAAGGCGAAGATTCAGATGGAGAACCTACAGGTGGACCATCTTCTTCAACAGAATGAGAAGCAGTGAATGGTTGGTAACCAGCAACAGAACTGGAAGCTCTGTCACAAGCATTGCGTTTGCGTTCCAGTGCCTTTGGTCTTTTGAAACCTTGCCGCTCTTTATTTTCCACTTTAATAGCACTGATTGCGCCAGTTTTCAGAAGTATTTTTGCTACTTCTTTAGCGTCTTTCTTAGGTTCTAGAGGCCCAGGTCTCACAAGTGGTTTAGGAGGAGGAGGTTCTTGTTTAGGCGCATTCAAGTTTTGAAGAGCTTTCTTCTTCCGCCTTAGTTTTTCGTACTTTTTCTTTAGCATTTCCTCCTCTTCCGTCAATTGTGATGGAAAATGCAAGTACACCATTGTGAAGACTATTTGGCAGAAGTTCCTTAATTATTATATACAACTAATTCAAAGCAATTTTCTTAAACACTCATAAAATAACTTATTCAAATTAAATTCAAAGAAAAAGCAAATGCAATTTTTGATTGGAAAATAAGGTAACACTAATTAATTCTAAAATATTTTATAAAAACAGACAGGTCGTTTGATTATGGTGAAGTTTATACCACGCATCGTAGTTTTTATTTAACGTTTCATAAACAAAGTTAAAGTAGAAGTATTTTGATATTTTTATTCGTCTGAATTAGTTTAATTTTGAAATACTTATTAATATTCGTGAAAGAGAAGAATAAGTAACGGAAAATGTTTATTAATTAAATCAAGAATGTGTATCTGTTAAATACAGCAGAACTATCTCTTCACATATATGTTTACAGTAGTTGTGATGTCACAAGTTGCTCGCAAGCTCAAAAGGTCACGTGATCATCATTTCCCGCCAATTCATTTAAATTTAGTTTCTGATTACATATTTTGAATGCTGTTTTATATTAATAACACTTTACTTATATTAATTAACCTTCCAACAGGGCATATTTCAGATGCACTACATTTTAAAATCAATAGCAAAGCATGAGTTTAATTTTCCGTGGGCGGCAATGTAAGCGAGATAAAAAAAAAATGTTCTAACTCAAATGTTGGGTATGAAAACATTCTTTTTAATTATGTCTGCCTTATATATTGTTATTTTTGTTTCGTTATTTTGCTTCCTAAAACTGATTATAGGTTCTGTTTGAAATTTGCCGTTATTGTATGTATTTTTTACTTATACACTTTGTGAAATGCTGTCGCATAATAAGTATAAAGCTGATATGACACATATATGTGTTGGTCTTTAATCTATACTGTTTGCCAGTATTTCTCAAGTTGATGAAAGTAAACACTGGATATTAATACGTATTTAATGAAACAGGCCTGTAGCAGATCAAAAAAAAATGTTTTAAAATATACCACCTTTTAATGAATTGTAGTAGTGAATTCATAAAATCGTCCAACTGTTAATTTTTAAAGACGATAATTTGCCAAATATAGTAACCTAACTTTATTCTGTATTTAATATTTGGCATGTTTACCACGGTTTGTAGTATTTGACAGAGATTGGCAAGATATATGTTTTGTGTTCTTTAATTTTACCTAAATTTGGCCCTAAGTTTTATTTCCATACTTGTTTTAAAATAGTTAGTTTAATTCATGTTTGTAAATTAATTTAAATTATGTAGTCATTAAAATTAATTAAATACTCATTAGGTAACAGCTATATGATGGTTTGTATGCTATCATTCAATTTTGTTTATATATAAACAGTTTATTTTAGCCTTCTGTTAACTATATCAACACAGTAATAGTTCCATCAAATGATTTTTTTAATAAAGTGAATATTATAAAGCTGGCAAAGAATTATGTATCTTCAATGTTGACTAGCTCAAACGTTAAGCAATTACTACAATTTTTAGGAATGCTTACAATCAGAAAAACATTTTAAAAAACTGTTAATGTTTCTTAGATCCTTTGAAGCAGGTCAGAAGGAAGGATAAAAAATTATTTTAATTGTCAAATATGTTATTTAAAAGTAACTATCTGTGAAAAAGGTATGCAGAAATTAGATTGCTCAAATATATTTTTACTAGGTTGTGTATTTAATATATACCTGTCAAATTGTGCAGTGGAAGGAGGAAACTAAAATAATTCTATATATTAATCTTAAGTTTAAGCAAAATTAAAAATTATTTTTAAATATTTATGAAATAAGAAGAAAATCTTTGTCATAAAAATAATATTATAATTTGATATTCATATGAGACTATACACTAATTACATATGAAAATACTCCAAAAATTTTAAAGGTATTGATAAATTGGCTTTTCTTTCTTTTGTATATTTGATCTTTTAAAACAATTTCTGACTAATGGTGTTAGGATCTGATAGTATGATGTTTGAGAACAGGCTGGATTATCAAATAGATAAAGTATCTTATAAACACTAAGCATTCTACAATATTTCTAGTATACAGTATTCTAAATGCAATATAATGTTATAGAAGCTTGTTACATCATTGTAGGTCATTTTGTATTAATGGGTAAACAATAGTGTATTAGCCTTAAGAATTTTTTTTAACAAAGGCATTGTATTTTAACATATTTTATACTACTTCTAATAATTCTTGGATATTTTTTTATTTTGAAATTTTCTTACAGATCAATGCATTTCAATTTGTTTTAGTTGGCTGCTTGACTCCTAAGTCAACAATCCTGGTAAAATTTTCTTGCTACCATAAAATAAAGAGAAAAAAATTATTGCAGCAGCAAAGTAAGCCATATTTGCCAATTTTAGAAGGTAGTAGCATTGATCCTCCTGACTATACCTATGCTATGCTGTTGTTTTGTAAATTGCATATTGTTGTTTCCTGTCTGAATGTAAGATTGAAATAATGCACAGCAAATTTACTAAAAATCTTTTAACTGTTGCAAGATATTACCTATTTTTGAATGGATTTTTTTAAATATAGCCAATTTGTAAAGTCCCATTACATGATCAATTTAATTATTTGTTTTCAAATAAAAAAAATATAATTTTTCTCAGTTATGATAAGTCTATTAATTTTCCTTTCCGAGTATTTTAAGAGAAAACACCAATAGTTCTTCTTCTATTTATATTACAAAAATGATTTTAGCATAACAGAATTAAATAGTACTGAAAAATGAAATGATGGTTTAAATTTTTTCTTGTAATTGTTTTATTTAAGTTTTTTATATATATTTTTAAACGTTTGGAAAGATATTTGTCTAACAAAAATTTCCATTGCAGAAAGGGGAATATTAGATTATTTAAATTTTCTCAGAAGGAAATTTTTGAAAGCACACATATAAGAAACTTGAGACATAGCATCATAAAAAAATGCATTTTATATTGGCATAATTTTGACAACAAATGTTTGTTAGGGAAATGCTAGGTCTCAAAGCTCAAGGAAGTTTGGTTTTTGATATGCCAGTTGATGTCGATGAAATTTTCAGAAGGATGAATTTTTCATCTTGTCAGACTATAAAATGTGGACAACTGCTTTGAAGCTTTAATTTTAAAATTGGCTGAATTTTTCAATGCTCTAAAGTTTTTTTAACTCTATGATATGTAAATAATTTTTGTTCTATAGTGACTGAGTTTTGAGTTATGTAAGCATACCTTTTCTTAGATTTGAATTTATGATTTCTTTTATTGTAAATATTATCAAAATTATTTCGTTCCAAGGAACTTGCATTATGATAATCATGGGATTATGATAATTTATAATTTTGATATATGGATTATCGTTTTTATTCTACTGGGGATTAAATATAAGTAGCTCAGGATGAAAATTTTCTTATAGTGAGCATGCTGGCACTTAACAAGTCTGCTGACAGTTATCTGTCAACGATTTAAGCCGATTGAGTGTCCCTTGTTTTTTCAGTAGTGCCAACTAGGACCAAGAGTATGACTTAGCTACTTCATGCATCACATTCGCTTGCATAACCCCTCTTTACAAGGGGGCACATTTACATACCTGACCCAGGGCACCCAGATCACCGGGAAGACTTACTATCCCTATGCCAGGATGCCGGCATAGTGAACATGTGCTCTAATTATGTGGTAACTATCTCTTATTTAGCCCTAAGGATTGGCATAAAAAAAGTTGTATGTTTCATGTAATTCTATTTTAAATGAGCTAATTTTTTCCATTCTGTTCAACTAGACTTTGAAGTTTTCTTTTATAAACAATATTTAACTTCAGAAAGAACTTAATCAATTGCATTTAAACAATGAAATCCTTTCATTCTTTACATTTTGAAGTAATAGACTTTCAAATTTGTAAATATTTTGCAATATTTGTTAATAGGTTCATTATTCAAATCATAAATTATTTTATGAGTTCTATGAGTTCAATTATTAAATTCAGTTCTTTTTTTTTTCTTTTTTTTTTTCCTTCTTTTGTTGAAAATAGGCATCTTCTTGTTTTTATAATCCTTGAGTTTGTTGAAAATGCACCATATAATTCATTAAAAAAAAATGTTACTTCAAAAATGATCAATCTTTAAAAAGAAAGGTTAAACATTTTTGAAGAATTATATGTATATATATATATTTTTTTAATCATTCTGTGACAATAACTTGTGCTATTTTTTGGTGTGATTAATGCTAGAAAAATACATTTAACAGGGCTTTTCTAAGCATTTAATCCCCTTTATAAAATCTGTGCATTTATCTTATAAAATTGTAATAACTATATTCAGAAGCATTGAACTGAGCAAGCAACTAACGCAAACTGAGCAGCAGTGTAGAAAGTAATTTCTTCTTTCTACACTGAAAACATTTACCTTTTAGGTATCTTAAAGGTCCTTATAATTTGGTAATGCCCTCCATATTTGCAAAAAAAGAGGATGTTAAAGTACACTGACTCTCATAAATTTATGTCTAAGGGAAATAAAGTTTTTTTTATATAATAGAAGGGTGAAAATTGTAATTGAATAAATATCTCAATCTATTATTAACTGCACAAAACAATACAGTTTAAGTTAAAATCAACAAAGACAATATTCTTTCTTTTTTTTTTTTACAGTGAGAACATTTTTAAAGAAATACTACAATTTATATAGCTGAATTATGCCTGTTTAAAAAAAATAGCAAATTTTTTTTGTTATTTTACAGTGTTTTTGTTGCAATTATTTGCTGCAAAAACATCATTTGTTTTAATTAATTTGCTTTAATTTCTTAAAGTTCTTAAAATATACATAGATGAGTTATTTTATATTGACCTGCTAGAAGATTAGAGGTTATAAATTTTTTCCTACTTGGAAAGAAGAGAATACTATATACAAATATTCATAGCTCCTACTTTAGAAATACTACCTACTTTTTACATGCATAGCTCCTCCTTTAAGAAAACTATCAGTTCTAGTCAGTACTCTCATTTGGATTTCCATTTGCCCCATAATTAAGTCCTGGACTTAAGTTTGCTACAGACTGTGCTATTTGTTTTCTTACTATAATTAAGATTTTTATTTCTTGATAACATTATGGTATTGATAATGTTGTTGACATTGTTTCATTACAAATTGTTTAATTGCAGTTCTCATTTGTTCCTTCAAAAAACAATTTTTATAAAGGGAAATATCTAATCTAACTTCCATTACATATATAAATTATTTGTCAATGTACGCTGAAAAATAAAACATTTTTTTAGCATTTATTTTATTTGAATGCTTTGGACATAATAATTTCAAAGAATTATATATATTTATATACTATCCATCTTTGGCAGGCAGTTGGTTTGCCAAGAATAATGGTCACTAAAATGTTCAATTAAATATTTTATGTAACTTGATCTCATAATACACTCTTCAGTAAAACAATTTTAAGCTTCAAATTTTGATAGTCATATAACTCATACTATTACGGAAGTCTTATGTAGTTCAGTTTATGATATTATGTAAAATTTTTGGAAGCTACCATAAAATTTTAATCTTAAATTAAAGAGGAAGAAATTAAACTTCAAATAATACAACAACTTTTTTTGCTAAAATCAAATATGTTTTTTTTCTTTCTTTTTTTTTAAAATTATGAATAGTATCATTTAACATTACACTACAGAATAATTTTTATAATTTATGTAATATTTCAATCAATAAAGGTACTTCTGAAAAAAAAACTATGATCTGAAATGAGCTGTATGAAATTCCATACAGTTCTTTCGTCCTAATGAATTGTATTCAGTGAAATACTTTTGACAATCCACCTTTTAAATCAAAAAAGTGCCCCAACTTTTTAATCAAAAAATGTCAGCTCACACGTTAGCGGAACATTTTCGTTGTGCGTCATGCGGGTTTTCATCCGCCAACGTATGCATGTTCATGACACCTTCTATACACTGTTTCACCCTAACTTGGCAGTAATGTATATTCTAGGCATGCCGAATCGCAGTCGTTGTCAGGGCAACTGAGTTACTTTAAAGTACAAAGTTACTAGAAATGCAGATCGCTGGCGAAACTCTATCTCGCAAACTTTTCGCCAAATAGTAAATATCTATTTACTTTATTATATTATCATTTTAAATCGGAGAATTAATTTTTTTCTTTATTTTCATTATTTTTTCAATATTATTGATACATTATTTTAATAAATCATTAAAGTTTTTTCATTTCGTTTCATTGTTTTTCAAAAGAAAACCCTAAATCTTTCAATATTCTGTAAAGCGTAATTCGGCTATCATTTTTCGAAAAGATATCTGTATCATCATTCACATCTTTTAAAACTTTATCTAATGTTTGGATCTCATTTCTACAAAAATATGCATGGATTTTTCGTCAAATACATGATAATGTAAAATCATCATATTTTACAAAACCTGGATATTTACCTACTGAGCCTGGTCGCTTCTTTCCAAGGGTACTTAAGGACTGGATGCTTTTATTTCTTTTTTCAAAAGGAAAACTGCTCATTGCGAAACACCTGTTAGAGGCAAAACTTTATCGAAGATTTGATTGATAGAATCTTGAGGGTTTTCTCGGAGTCAAGAAGAAACATTTACATTGTTACGAATCTGTGATGCTGCTTCCCAGCATAGTTGGTTTCATCATCGGAAAGACTGTTTTACAGTCATCTGTATTGGACGGAGTCCGGGTGTCGCGTCGGAGGTACCAGAGCTTGGCGACGAATTTGGCGCCAAAATAGATTATACCCGAAACATCGAGAATTTTCCCAATCCGTTCAGTAGGAACCGAGATACGCCTCGAAAGTTCCTGATTGGTTGAGAGGCTTCCAGCCCCGCCTCCTGAGACCTATAAAAGGAGGCAGTCTGCAGCTGCTGGGAGTAGTCGGAATCGACGGTAAAGAACGGGTCTTCCAGAGATTAGCAGAGCAGTGACGGAGTCAAGCTAGTGCTGAACTAAGCTGTGCGCTACTGTCTGTGGTAGAGCCTTGTTGTATGCTGCTGTGTGCACGTCTCGGCTGAAGATCATTGTCTTCTCTATGCTGTATATAGTTATCGTCTTTGTGCTGTCCTGTCTTCGTGTAAATAAACGTCGTTTTTTTTTTTTTTTTTTTTTTTTACTGCCACCTGCTGATTGAGCGTTCTCCACACCATATCACTTCCACTATCCAAACGAAATTTCGTAACAATATGTTTCTGCATGCTGCACTTTTTGTTGGTTTCACTCGTCTTGAAGGTGTGCACAGCCTTGTCGGTGATAACACCTTTTCTTTTTCAGACATTTTAGAAGTGAATAGAAATGACGAATCGAATAAATATTCAACAATCAAAAATAATAACTACTAATGTGATTAATAATATCAATATCAGCTGGTAAAAAAGCGAGAATAAAAAAGTACGAAATATGATAATGATTTCGAGCTGAATGAAGAAGCTGAGTTGGCGGAGACGTAAAATAAAAGTGTGCCAAATATTTGACCTTGAAGACCGGTTCTAGCTAAAGTGGAATTCATTATGTCAATCTTTTAATTTTATTCGTTCACTTTATTCACAAAATACTTAACAGATAAGCACTTCTAACTTGAGAATAATTTTAAATACATACTGATAAAAAAAAAATTTCAGTAATTTATGATATTATTTGATAAATTTCTGCGCATTTTAACTATTTTAAAGTCGGAATTGATGGGGAACTCTTTCCCAACGTGGAGCGTTACATTTTCTGCCTTTTACAATACTGCCAAGTTAGGGTGAAACAGAGGAACGCAGCCTCATCCTTGAAGAGAACGCTTGCTGCGAAGTTTCGGTCTGCAGCATTTTCTTGCAAAAGCCACCGCGCAAAATCCATGCGATTGTTGTTGCCTCCCTGTTCCAGTACTTGGATGCGTTGTAAATGAAAAAGATGTAGTCCTTCGTCGTGTACAATGCGCAGGACGGTAACTTGCGGGATACAGGTGTCTCAGGATACAACTCGTGTACTTAAAGGATTACGCTCCATTTCTTGGAGAACTCTTTCTTCAACATCCACTGTCCGAGTTATTCGTTGGCGACCAGCATCCGGCTTGTGTGTAAAGACTAAAAAATCGTCGGATTCTGATTCAAATTAGATAATTGAACCGTCAATACAGACGGACAGCAAAATACAAATGGCTACAAAAAGGAAAATGTAAAAATGAAAGCAGGGGAAAATAGCCCTAAAGATAAAAGACCGTGCATTCCTCGTAAAGACAATGAGAAAGAAAGAAAGGATAGTGTTGCAAATGCTAAAAGACAAAGAATGTGGATGCAAGTGAAAACGAAATAATACCAGAGGAAAATAAGCAACCCTTCGGACCATTGGGAATATTGGAAACATTTGAAAATATTATCAATAAATATAGGATTGAGGGTAACTCGGCTGAAGAACTGAGAGACTTATTTTTGAATGTTTTGTCAAATTCTTCAGCAACCAAAATGAATTCAACAGACGATAATCATGGACCAATATTCACAAATGTGGTTACAAATCTAAACAGCATAGTGAGAAAAAAAGTTTCATTAAAACCAGGTTTAACTTTTAATTATAAGGATCCAAGCCTCCAAAAAGCTGTTGGTGGGAGAAGAAAGGAATCAAATACAACAAAAAATGATAAACCCGAATGAAAACAATAATAAGACAACACCATTTCTAAGACCTAAAGCAAACCTGCCTATACTGGTGGTTAGACCAATTACAGAGACAATAGACTCATCGATTAAAATGAGAAAGGCATTGGAAGCGAATATCAGCCCAAAGGAGATGGAAATTAAAATTATGGGTTTGAAGCCAGTAATGGGAAATGGAGCTCTGATTCAAGTTGAAACACCAGAAATGGTAATCAAGTTAAAAGATGCCATTAACAGTCGTACAAATTTGCAAAATGTATGCAAGGCTACTACTCCACAGATAAGAATGCCCCAATTCATTATATATGATGTGGAAAAGAATGAGAGACCCAGGGAGGAGGAGGAATTGGATTTTCTCAATCAAATCAAGCTAAGTAATGACATAGTAGGGAATATGCGGATTTTATGTAGGAAAAAAAGAAGAGGCAGCTCGTCTCGCTGGTTATAAGTTTGGACCCGAAAGTGTTCCGAATAATTAAAGATAAAGCAAGGTTTCAGTGTGGTTTCGGATCGTATAGATTTAGAGAATTTGTGGAACCATTTAGATGTTTTAAATATCTCAAATATGGTCATGTTCGATCTAAATGTATGCAAAAAGAAGATAGCTGCTCCAAGTGAGTGGAGAGGCATAACTGTAAAAATTGCACAAAGCAAAATCCAGAATGCTGAAACTGCAAAGAGTGTCGCAAAAGAACAAAAATTATGATTCGAACGGATCATATTGCAACATCGGAGCATTGCCCTGTATTTATCAGGGAGAGAGATCAGTTGATTAAACAGACGAATTATGAATAATAAGTCTTTCAATGATAATTTTTGTCGTGTTATTCAACATAATATAGGTCGGAGTAAATATGCGACAAAGGAATTCTCAGATTTGTTTGGGGACAATATTCCAGATGTTTAATTGTTACAAGAACCATATACAATGAAAGGAAAAGTAATAGGACTTCCCCTAGGATGAGGAATAATTGCTCACCCTTACAGGAAAGCGATAATAGCAGTAAGAAACCAAGATTTTTCTGTTTTAACAAGATTTACTAGCGAAAACATAGTAGCAGCCAATTTATCAGTGGGAAATAGTGAAATTACTGTGGTATCGGCATACTTCCCATCGATTCACAATAAAGAAGAAATCTTCAGAGAACTTCAAAATCTGTTTGAACAGTTGGAGACATCATCCATACTTAGAGGAGGAAATTTCAATCTTCATATTCGTCTGTGGGGAAATGAAATTCCCGATCATAAACCACAAGATAAAGTCAGCTCGCTTATAGAATTCGTATTTAAGAAGAACCTTGTTATTTGGAATGATCCAAACGCATTACCAACGTTTCAATCTGTCTTGAAAGAAGCTGGATTGATGCCACCTTATCAACTAAAGACCTGCATGACAGAGCAATGGGCTGGAAGATAATCCAAAGTACTCTGAGTGACCATGGCTTTTTGGATTTTCAAATTAATATGGGTGGCAAAGTTTTTTCAGTAGAAAGATTTAAATTAAGCTAGAGGAAAATTCGAAAAATTAGTTCACAAGTGGCTGAAAAATATGCTAATTTAATAGAAACAACGCAAAGGATAAAAACTGAAAAAGATTTAGAAATATGGGTTAAAGAATTTACAGAATTCATTTAAGGAATTAGCCAAACAGTAAAGAGACAAATCATCTCAGGGTCCCTGGTGGGACACTGAGCT
Source organism: Argiope aurantia (assembly GCA_026543865.1). NCBI lineage: Eukaryota > Metazoa > Arthropoda > Arachnida > Araneae > Araneidae > Argiope > Argiope aurantia. The sequence goes on along the minus strand of JAPMOR010047911.1, from coordinate 153,288 downwards.
GGAGAAACAAAGAAAACTGACAAGATTCTTGAGGCATAGATACCAGCGATGTAAAAAGAATGAAGAGATGACAAATTTATAAAAAAATGAATCATTATACAGAGGAATGTTAAGAAAGAAAAGTAGAGAATGCTTTGAAAAGTTATGCAGCAAAATAACGAGAATGAACCCTTTTGAGCTACCTTATAAATTAGCGGCAATAAAATGAAAAGGAAAACAGTTTTCCACGGTGTCAAAAAACAGGATGGAACATGGGGATATGGGGAACATGGGGGCACGGAACATGGGGATATAGGCTAAATCAGAGAAAGATTAAATTCAATCCAACGGCGCCCTCTCATCATTATGTCTGGGGCATATAGAACCATTTCTACAGAAGACCTTCAAGTGATAACGGGAATTTTGCCAATGTACCTCAGAGCAACGGAAATATTCACGAAATTTCAAAATAATAATAATTACTAGTAATAAAGTTAAAATAGGAAACAAATGCTTCAGCAAAAAAAGATTATGAGATGTATTTTGACAAGTTCGAACAACATCCTGCAGAATGGTTTATTCATGGTTTTCAAATTAAAATCCCAGATATGGATGGAATAGAAATTTTTACAGATGGTTCAAAAGATGAAAATAAAGTAGGAGCTGCAATAGTAGTATACTACTATGGGAAACAGAACGATAAATGTCTTGTGAAATTATCGAACCATGCCACAAGTTTCCAGGCAGAAGTGCAAGCTTTAAAGATTGCCATTGAATATTGTGAAAGGGTGGAGGATGGACAGAAGTGCTGAATTTTTTCAGATTCTCCGTCAGTCCTGCGAGCCATACAATCATCTCACAATTGTAATAAGGAAATATGGACGATAAAAGAAAAGATAAAAAGTGTAAAAACTAGCAAATTGATAGAGTTGAATTGGGTTAAGACCCATATTGGGATATATGGTAATGAAAAGGCGGATCAATATGCAAAGTTGGCGGCACAGAAAAAGTGTGTTGATATGATTGTCCCCAAATCAAGTAGTGTCTTAAAATGAGAATTAAGAGAAGAAATAAAGCTGCAATGGTTTGACAGATGGTATATGTCCAAAAACGAAAAGTAACTTTCGATTTTATTCCTAATCCAGAAATAAAAATAAGAAGATACCATCCACTGATAATTCAAATTATATCAGGCATGGGAGATTCCCTGCATATTTCCAAAGATTTGGAAGAATGCAGGAAAATAAATGCATTTGTGGAGGAATCGGTACTGTTTACCACTATTTAAAGGAATGTATTAAAATCTCGGAACTAAGAAAAAATCTGAAAATTGTAAATAATGACTTAAGTACTGTACTGATGATGCCAGGTAATCTTAAAACTCTGAAGGACATGATGTCAAAAATTGACAGTTTTTTTACCAACTATTTGAGAGTTCGAAAGTATTCAGTTTTCTGTTGTTGTGTAACGAGAATTTGAAGAGATATTTTGAATTTCGCGGATATTTTCTCTTAGTGATGGCCGTTTCATTGTTTTATGGGTAGATAAGGAAGAAGGACAGTAATTGACCACTTTGTGGCCAATTGCCTCGAAGAGAATGTCATTGACAAATCGGTCAATGCAAGGATGGACAATGCTAAATATAGCACTCGGCCAAAACAAATCCTGTCGATACTGCTACATTCAGTGGTGGAGGGGTGGTCGGCTGTATGCAACAAGAACAACAAGCATCCGGCTTGTGCACGTCAAACGAGCCGGTTTCGCACAATTGTCGATGCAGAGTGGCAAAGAATGTGCTGCTAGGCACCTTTCTAGCAGGAAATTTCTTTCGATACATTCGCAAGACTTCTTATTGCAGTTAGACATGCCGTAAATTAAATACATGCCAGCCATTTCGTGGTGCATGTAACTAGTCATTTTACGCCCAACGCATCCACGACTCGAATGAATGAACACAATCTCCGTTATTCTCAGCTACAGGCTTTTGCGACTCTCTGTTCCTATGCGATTTTTGATCTTTGTTGTATGACGGATCTACCATGTCATTTTGTCCACGTTTTATTAATCACCCTTTATATTCTATAACCAAATCTGAGTTATGAAATTTTGAGTATAAGAACTCATTGAATAGAATTCTCATCTTTTCAAGAGAATGATCTTAAAATTACATATTTTTTATGATTGTAATGTTTATATTTTCATAACTCATTCCGTTTTAATTGCAAGAAAATAGACCTTTTTTTCTTATTTAAAATAGTAATATCTCAAAAATATTTTACTAAATATGACTCATAGGACCAATGGTCTGTATAACAATATAAGATTTGTAATCCATCAGAGCATTTATTTACTCAAATTGCATAAAATAGTATTTTTTACTTCATTTAAACTCCCCCCCCTAATTTGTACTTTTGTATAGAAGTTAAGTATTGGAAAATAAATTAAAGTAATTATCTTATATGCATATAAACCATGTTTGCCTTCAATATTATAGAGTTATTGGATTAATAATAAATACATTTTAAAAATTTTTAGAAACCTTGTTCTTGCAATTATCTTTCTAGAAAACAGCATATTTATTTAATTTCTTACAGACATGTTCTGAAAATTACACTTTTCTAGGCTGTAAGAACTAACTTAATCTTTTAATTTGATGTTTTGTCTATGTGATCACAACACATACTGGTAAAAACTATTTTCTCCCATGCATATGTAACATACTCATGCAGGTTAAATTTCAATTTTATTTTGTGTGAAAAATAAATTAGTGGGAAATACGCTTAAAATGTTTTTTTTAAAAATGATTAAAATAGAAACTTAATTTTACAAATCTGGTTTTTGTAATGAAGAATTTGATACATATGCACTTAAGCATATGTTAATTTAAGCAGAATAGATTGCTGATATATTAATAATAACCTTAAACTAATATGAAATATGATGCTTTTTAATTATACTGCTTGAAATGTTGCAAGTTTCAGCTTTAGTTAGCTTGCTTTAAATTTCAATTTTTGAGATCTATGCTTTATATTTAATTTATAAACATATCTTGCCTTTTTTTTTTTTTTGTTAATAAAACAATGTCAAGATAGCAAGCTTTGCATAACTAAGTAAATAATGTATCAACCATAAATGTTTCATCTTTTTAACCATTATCAGTTATTAAATGCCTGGATACATTTATATATATATATATATATATATATATATATAATATTACTTTCCAAACCAATTACATTCACTATCAATTTCAGTCTGTGTGTTAAAGTGTTCAACATAAAGGTAAAGAATTTTTTTATTATTATTTTTTTCTTTTCGGAAAATGCCCAATGTAAAAGTAAAGTGAAAACACTTGGATTGGTTTAGCTTAGTTAGATTAATATCTAACTTTGTTATTACTTGAGGGCTATAAAATGTGAGCCAAGATCAGATCTAATCTGCCATCCCATTCTCCAAAATTATTCTTTAATACACTTATTTTACAGCACTATAATTTGCACATAATAAATTAATTTTCAACAAATAAAATTATTTACAAAATTTTCTCTGTTTTTTTCTTGCTGAAGATTCTTAATGAGAACAAACTGTCTTAGTTGTCAGAACTTCCAGCTATTTAACATTTATTAAATTTATTATTTTTGTCGTTAAAATTGTGATATTTATGTGTGTGGCAAACCTAAATAAGGTACAACGAAACCAAAAATATAATATTATTACACATTTATACTTCTATCTTTTAAAACCTTTCTACCACTTATGACATTTTTTATTGGTTAGCTCACATCTGAGATTAAGTAGTAATTATTAATTTAATTGGTTTTCCTCAGTTAATATCAATATTCTTATGGTCCTTTAAAGAAAGTTTTTTTTTAAATCTATTTATGTCAGTCAGATCATTTAAACTTATCCAGTTTCCAACATGACAATGAAAATTAATAAAAAAATCATGTTTGCTAAATGTTTGAAAATAATAAGAAATATTAAAAAACAAGTTTCTACATCTCTAAGATTCAGAATAATAATTTTAAAAAAATATATGTGAAACTCATCCTTATTAAAACAAATACAAAATATAAGTGTCTGTCTAGAATATAGAAACTGAAATTTTTTCATACCTTGTATTGTATTTTGCAAAAATTGAAATACAGGCTCTGGAAATGTTTGAATAAAATTTTCATTTCTTGTAAGAAATTTAGGGTAATTAATGAGAAATTCTTGATTTAGGGTAATTAAGTGGTATGTTTTATATTTATTAAAAATAATTAACTTTCTTTCTCTATCTCTCTATATAATGGTGAAATTGAAAATTTCTAAAGGAGAAAAAGTATCAAAATGTAAATATAAGAATGAAATTCTTGATTTCCAATTAGTTTGAGCAAGCCAATAGAAATGAGCTAGTCTCAAGTGCAAATAAATTTTATTCTCAAAAAATATTCATAGCACAAAAATAATAAATACAGTAGTTGAATTTCATCTATGAAAAATTAAATTGTCTAAGATAAGTACTGTTCTAAATTATGAATTATTCCTATAAAATTTATAAATACTACAAAAATATAAATACAACTTTCTTACTTTATAATTAATAATTTTGAAAGAAAGGGCAATTAATGAATTTTGAAAACAAAATATTTATATAAGTATTATATTATGACAAATCTTCATACAATTTTTATTAAAAAATGTATATATTAAGGTCTAGAAAAAAATTATTATTCAATTGCTAACACATCACATAAGTAATATTAATTTTCCTTTGAAATTTTAAGAGAATTAGTGGTGAGGTTTGAATAAAAGAAATAATGCATTGGACATATTCATTTAAGTTCAAGTTTCTTTTTATGTTTTAAAAAACATTAGCTCCTATTTTAACAATTAAATAAAAATATGTTTAATTTAAAATCATGTTGCATTGCTTAGTTTCTAATTAAATATAGTACAACATACAGATATTAAATCTTGTTAATCAAATCATCTTTTTGCTTGGAAAAAATTAATTAAAGTTTCCAAATCATAGTTATTAAGAATCTGAAGAAGAGATGAAACTTTCGATTTCACATTGATTCCTTTAAACTTGTAAACATCAATGTATAAATCTGTTATCATACCTATAAAAAAAGAACAAAATTAAATTTAATTATGATATATATTTTTTTTTTAAATTTTGCATGTGTGGTAAACGAATTGATCATACCAAATAATCTTTCAAGGTGACAAGGCTGTCGTTTGTATTCAAGTTGCAGCTGATCTGATAAATTCAAAATTTCTTGATATTCAGGTGCTAAAAAGCTTAAATCACTTTCATGAACTTTTAAATCCTGTAATATAAGTTTTTATAATTAAATTCTATAAGTAAAAATAACAATATATTGCATTCACAACATTTTTGCTGAACAAAGAAATAATTATATTGGAAAGACTTTTTCAAACATTTAAATAATAAAATGTTAAATTAATATATATATATATATAATATATTGAGGAATATATAATAATTATTTTATAATAAAATAGATAATTCTTATTTTGATTTGTATTTAATTCCAGAATATATAAAAAAAAGGTAAAAAGAAGTAAGTAAGAAGTAAGCTGAATAAATTTAAATCATATACCTTCAAAGCATCAATGACTTGGACTTTCTTTGCTAAAAGCAACTGATATTCCAGCTTTGGATGAATAAACCTCAGCATGTGTGGGACACTTTCATCATTAATATCTAATTTTAAAAAATGGCATAGTTCTATTTATTTATTAAATTTTTAAAAATTCATCCAAATTTAAATAACTAAAATTTAAAAATATATTTTATAAATTATACATTACACATCATGTCATATAAAATTATAAAAAGGTTTTATTAGTAGTAGTACTATTTTCAAACAGATATTTTTCTAAATGTTGGCAGACTTTTTAGGGGGGTGGGGGGGAGAACCCAAATCTATTCATTATAGTAGTTTGTAAAAAAAAAAAAAAAATTCAAAATCTATAATAACTTTACAAACAAAAAAAATATAAAGTTGTGATGTCTTTTGGAGTCATTAATTGATCTAATTAGCATCATTTATTAAGGTTACATTATACATAGACAAGTTTAAAACATCAATTTCAAAACAATATATAAAATCTTAGAAAGGGAAAATGTTGAGCAGTTAAGTATTCATTGCTCTTATTGGCACTTTCTTAAACTTTTCTATTGAGAAAATCTTCTGATAAACCACTGTAGTTAATGGTATTGAAGAATGATTATCAACTCCCATATTGGCTCTAGATGTAAATAGAACAGTCTTCCCCTCTGGTCGAAGAATGATCAATGAAATCAATCAAACTCAAATGAAAAACCAGGATAGTCTAATTGAGGACAGCTTAATGCATCAAAATTGCAAAATGGGGAGGTATTCTATCTTCAGTGGGCATTATAATTTTTTTAGTAAGACCACTGATTTATTGTTCAGCTTTGAATAACAATTAAGGTAGAGATATGAAATGTCAAAAGAAATTAAATATTTATACTAATTATCTTGTTGAAAACTTCTGTATAAAAATTGAATATAGGTGTGTGTGTGTTTCCCTTTTGGAACAAATTTAGAGTATGCTGTATGTGGGCTTTGCTAACAGGATGTGTTTTAGCACATATTTTGTCTTCAGGTAAAAAGTATAGTTCACGATAATTCCTCGCAATTTTCCAGAATTTCGAAATCATCTTTATGTATAATGTTATTTAGGGAACAAGTTGTTTTCTGTGCCATTTGTTAAATGGCTTCATAAAAGAGTATATTCATTGTGAAGTGAATGCACAGAAGTTGGTCAAGATTACATAGATTTTCAATCATGAGTTTTGTTTACAGGTAGGTAAATGTTGGTCAATTTTAAAGATAAAACAAATCTGTTGTATGACAGCACTTGTAAATTGTAAGCCATTATCATTTATCATTCATCTATGAAGTTCATACCTGAAATATATTTATTCTACAAATATGACACACTCTTTGCATTACTGATTCAAGATTTAAAAGTTCTATCCACTGAATAGTGCAGTCTTCAACAATGAATGTCCAGTTTTTGCTACTCAATCTTTTTTATAGGGATCCAGACAGATCAGTAGATAAGAGTCTGAAACATCTGCAACTGCACAGGTGTTCTTAAATAGTCTTGCAAGTTTCAAATTAATTGAAGTATGTCTCATAATAGCCCTAGAATTGCTTATAAATAAGATGTTACTATAACTTCTATAACTTAACTAAACCATCAAATTAGTTAATTCATTTATTAACATTCCATAAATTTTTTTAAACAGTCAGCAACAGACAACTTCTTTCTCATTTCAATAATAACACTGTAATATTTTATGAGAAGCCTCTTCCTCAAGGCAGGGGCTGGCAGTAAGTGCATTATACTATTTATTGTTCTAGTACTTAAGTTATCTTACTAAATGGTACACCAAATTGTGTCTCTCTGGCATTAGAATTCGAAATGTAATTATTAAAATGCCTTGGTTCATTAAATAGTCTCCTTTAGTCCAATTGGCAAAGTTCTAATTTTTGAGGAGTGGGGGGGGGGGCTTGATTATTTTACACAAACAGGCATGACAATAAGGACTTGGCAGATGTCCATTTGGAGTAACAGCTGATGCTGATTTGGAGCACTAAAGGTAAAACTGCTATGTCTTCCAATAATCTAATATAGCATTTAAATTGTACATTGATATTTTTTTAATTAAAACTACACAAAAATTGCAATTCATGCATTGTTTTTACTGCCAAGTGACATCTTTATGAAAAAATTGTTGAATATTGATTCTCAAAACTCGAGTTTTTTGAGTAAGTAATTAATTTACTACTCATAGTCCTAAAAATATAATTTTACCTTTAATTAAGAGATTTTTAATTTTACACTCTGAAAGACAGTGTACATTTCCACAGATTTCAATGTTTTAAGAATTGAATTTTATCATTATTGATATTGATTAATTTTCTTTTACATAATAATTCTACAATATTATTAATATCGTGGGCACTTTTCGTATAAATTTATTCATTTTATTGTTCAATTAATCATTTATTTGCTTCTTAGAATTTAGTTTTGATATAATTTATTATTTTACAACGTTCAGCTTTATTCCAAGCTTGTATTATGTCAGCATACTGTAATAATAGATGTTCATTATTTTACCAGGGAAAAAAAATATTTAGTTTTAACTGAGATTGTACAGTACTATTATTCTGGTCAGGAGAAAGATATACTCATAATCAATTGTTCATCTTGAACTTCAACCTAAGAGAGTAAGTACTGCTCCCAGAGCAAAATTTCTCTTATCCATCCAACTAAACAATTTGGTAGGTTCATACTATTGCGATACAGGAGACGAAACTTGGAATTATACATCAAGCAATAAAAAACCTTTTGTTCTTCTTGTTTCCAATGCTAAAAAATTTCACATAAAAATGTGTAATATTTTTATAACAATAATCAGGAATATAGCACTAAACCACGCTTGCAGTCATAAAATCACTATTCAGATATGTTAAATTTATGTTGTAGCGTTTTTGAGTTATCGCATTTACATGTTTCTGAAAGTAGAGATTGACAGATGGTTCAAGCCTTGTTGGATTTGGCTGAAAATTTGATAGGTGTCTTCACTACATGTTAAATCAGTATACTGAATTTTATCTACTAGTTCTCTTCATCAAAAGTTCAGTCTTATAATTTATAAAATTTTGAAAAGATAAAGACTTTAGGATATTCATAGAATTCTACTTCAGAATCTCATATGCACTCAGGTAGCAATTAACAAAATGTAAGAGAGGAAAATATCCAGTAAAATAAACTATTAAAACAAATTAAATTGTAAATCTTACCAAAGGAAATGTCAAGAGATATCTTCTTTTTGGTAGCCTCCCGTGTTAAAACATCTTTCAATATAGAAATAGTGGATATATTATCAGACTTAAAAACAGATTCTCCTTTCCTAAATATAAAATAAAATAATAAATCTGAAAATATTGCATCTAACAAAATATTTGAGAAAAGATTGTATTTCTTACTTGTAATAGCAATACAAAACTGTATCCAAGAATGTCGATTTAAAATAAAAGGTAGCGCATTCCCCAGGTGGCATCCTTTCAGGAACTTCCGGCATACAGAAAACTATCCAGGAATGAATTTCAGCAAGAGCAAAAGCCCCTCTGAGAGTTAATGTATTTAAGGGCCTAGTTAAAAACAAAAAGGATAAATTAATCAATTATTCTACTTTAAAAATAAAAAATATTTTACTAGTGATGGCAGTTTATACTTACATCTTTATATATATCTTTATTTTTTATTATTATGGGAAAATAAATTGTGAATAAATTGCTGTTATCTAAGACAGATATTAAAAAAATTAATTAGAAAAGTGTAGAGCAATTTAGCATAAAATGACTGAATATTCATCAGTAATTTAATTAGGAGTCCTAAAATGAATTAAGAAGTGTGATATTTTAAGTTGGATGTAAATCAAGTAGTGCATTTTAGTGAAAAACTTGTTCAACAATTGGATAATAAGAAAGAAAATATTTCTCTTCTTTTTATTGAATTGTTTCACAGTGGTAAGTAGTCGCCATTGACAGAATTATTTCTATATAAATTATTGTTGTATTTAATAGGTCATTATATACTGAAACAGGGATATTCTTGTTAATATCTCAATAATTGTTGCATGTTTTTTTTTAATTTTATTTATTTTGGATATAGTTATCATTCAAAGTGGTATAATCAGTCAAAGGTGATAGATAGCACATGACTATTCAATTTTAAACAATCATTACTTTAGCTTTTTTTGTTTGAGTGTAATTTTGCAATGGAAAGATATATGTATTTAAATATACAAATTGCATATTAGTTAGTTGATTTCTTTTTATTATTTAAATAAAGATAGAAATCATAGATTTATGTTGCTTTTTAAAGAATCCAGAAGTTTTAAAAACAGTTTCAGTTTATTTCACCATTTAGCTTAATATTACATCTAAAATTTATGCATCAAATGTGAAAATACCATAAAAAATTATCATTTACATTAATACTTTCTATACCTAGATAATCAAAATCCAAAATGCTTAATTCTTGTTTCCCCAAGAATTTCAAAATTAATTGCTGTATTTTGCAAAAATATCTAATTTATTCATCATGGACTAATTATCTCTATTAACTTTAGTATTAAAAGAGTTCAAAAATGAAAATTCTAGTTCTTACTTATTTTCATCAAAAGTGTGAGTTCGACAATGAAGGGACAATGGTTTTATTTGATATTGCCGAATTTGACAACACTTAGGTTGAAGTCTTGGAGTGATATATGCTTGCAAAGTGCCATATTGTCCTTCAATTGATCGAATCTTAACTTCCAAACGTGTTGTATTTGCTTGACACCTGTAAGTTGCCAAGAGAAAATTTCCATCACTCTAAAAAAAAAAGAGTGAAAAAAATTCTCATATCTCATTTCAATTTTTTTTTTAATCTAAACATTTCTCTTACTGTGCATGTACTGTAGCAAAAGCTTTGTTTTTACTCAACAGGAAAAATAATACTGCTTGGAAAAATAGTTTATTGACTAATATAAAAGTATGAAGTATTCAGTATGAAAGCCTTCAGGTTCAATCGCTTTTATACATCATTCCATCCTATTTGACTTATATGTCTTTCCTTTCAAAAAAAAAACTGTCTAATGGTTTTTTATGTCTGACAGATGACATTCCTAAATGTAGAAATCTGTAATGAAAAAACATCAAATAATCTTCTTGTTCACTTATGCTTTTTCATTTTAGATGTAATATGACCATTCTTTTTAGTGTTTGTCCAATATATTAAATAATGTTTTTTTCACCTAAAAGTTGAAGTCTGTCTTGTTGGATTACTAATTATTGCTTATCGCTGCAATAGAAAACAGAAGGTAAGTGAATTATTTTTTCACATACCTATCTATACAATATGTTTATTCTAGCACATCCATCCACTCATCTTAGCCATTGTTCTATGTCCATTAATTGTGCCAGTAATGGACATAGAAGTTCTATCAAGCTTATTACAAGTTTTAAAATAATAGTATTATCAGCACATCCTAGTTTAAACTAGATTATGAAAAACTTTCAAAAATGAAGTCAAAATTCATCACACAGTATTAACTTTTTCTGCAAAAATGACAAGCTTACTAGATGTGCAATAATGAGCTATACATATAATGCAATTAAAAGTATATTCGGCATGTTTAAGCATACACAAAATTAGTAAAATATCAAGAAAATTAAGTTGTGCAATAGTTTTAATATAATTAAATGGTGCATTATTGCAAAGTATTTTAGAATTAAGTGCAAAGTGTTAGACTTTTTATGATAAATTATACTGGCCCAGATTTTCTGTGAGCATCAATTAAAAGTATAAAATTGAAATTTAATTTTACAGAAAAAAAAATACTCCTGCTTTAAAACTGTGTAATATGTTTAAAAAAAAAAACTGGAGAATTTACAACCTTAGAAAAATGTTTTCCTTATAAAGATAAGAATTAAAATTTCATTAAATTTTTATTTATAAATAACTCAGAAAATAACTTCAATCAAACCATTTGATGCCAAAAGAGGAACATGGAATGGAGCACAGTTGCGATTAGAAATCAATGCTTTTCATCTGTTTCTAATATCAGACTAATAAAACATGGAACTTTCCATTCAAATTTAAGAGTTAAATGGAATACTTATTTTAATAAATGAACATTAAACATGTAAATTTTAAGTTTCATTACATTAAAATTCAGCTAAACATAATATACATAATTAAGGAAAGTTTTTGCATTCTCAGAATTTTTAGAACTTAATTGTTGAACATTTGCAGATTAATATCAAGGATATTGATTATGTAAACATGTATTTAATTATGCCAGTAGGATCGTAAAATAAATGTGTTATCAAACATATTTTTTTATCTTGAAAAAAAAAAGAACATTTAAAGTCATGGGCGAAGCAGCCACAGCATAGAAAGGTCCTCGCTTAGTTTTAAAAATAAATAAAACTTACTTCTGGATCACAGGAGCTGTAACTAACAACTGCAGAATTTCTTTCACTATCTAAAAGATCAACAGGAACATCACTCTGCAATAAATGTAAGATACAGTTGTTTATTGTTGGTTTTAAATAAAAAATTTTAAAAATTTAAGTAATATTTTTTGTATCTTTACTTGTATCAAAACATTATCAATTGCTGTTTGAACTTCCAATGTCAGAAGGTATGATGCATCTTCATGATTAAGTTGAAACATATCATTGATACTAAAATAAGGCACTGCAGAAACTCCACCAATATCTGATTGTGCAGCTAACTGGTAATTTTCTCTTTCTTTTTGAACCTGTTGCTGCAATTCTTCTACTTCTTCTCTGTTTCAAAACAAACCTTTAGATTTATTTTACAAATTAAAAGAATAATGTGCATCAAGATAAATATAATTATTTAAACACATACACACAACATCAGAGGCTAAAATTTCAGATTTTTATTTCAAAACATAGTAAAAAAACTTTACAATAAATATAGAATATTAAAAGAATCATCAAAATAAGAATAGTTACTAAATTTTATTTATATAATCCCAAGCATGTCATTTTATTGAAAGCTTAAAACCTACTGAGAAATTGGAAATGGAGGCATTAAAATCATTATTCTTTGAAAGTAGGAATAAAATATCATGAAATGGATCTTTTTAAATATAAAATTTATCCAACATAAGTTACTTTAATTGCTGTTTATAAAAAAAATAATTGCATATATCAAGCCATTAATGTGTGCACCCTTAGACATTAAATCAAATACATGCACATTATAAGAGAGGAGATTACTGGAATTACCTGGATTAATGGAAGTGTTAATTTTAAGTACTAGTGGATATTTATGACCTCAATTTGCTAAACAATTAAACCACGATAGACAAATCCCATTATACATAAAGCAGGCAGCCCTCTTGGCAATATTTCTTGTTTACTTGGCAATAAAACCCAAGGGCCATAAATATCCACAGGTAACTAATTTTATACCAAAAATATTGTGCTAGCAAAAAAAAATTAATGCAATATAAATAAGAGATTTATTTAACTTTTAAAAGGAATATATGCTAAAAAATATATCAAAAGATGTGCAAAAGCAGCATACTTTAAGTGCGTGATTCTTTTAATTACATCAGGATCAACGGCATGTGGAAAATGAGTGGGGTGTTCTTTCAAAGAAAGTCCTGACACGGATCCTGCAAAACATTACACTCTACTGGATCAAACTGCATTTGAAAAGATTAGGGAAAAAACTGTAATCATAGTTGATTATATAACATTTTGTCCATTTGATTAATTACTGCCACTAAAAGAGATACTTAAAAATAATTTTTTCAGTGAATATAATGACAATACAAGTTGAAGCGAAAATGTAGTTTTATTTTTGAAGATTTCCTAATACTTATACGATCTTGTTTCAACCTAAATGCTAAATATAAGTTAAAATGTGCATAAAGATTATTATATAGTTTTAATTTTTATATTCTGAGGGTATTTTACTATCATTTATAAAATGTAAAACAGTATTTCCTTATTTGAAAAGTGGTGTAGCAATCTTGAAATTATTGCAGAAATTTATATCTACTTAGAATAATAAACTATATATTTTAAAATATAATTGTTTTATGTTGACTAACTCAGTGCTAAGCATTTCTTATTTTATGAATATAAAAAAATTAAGTACTTCATTTCAGAATATTTTTTGACAGAAATTTAAAATTATTAAAAAACATGCATGCATGCAAACAGAGATACATTTAATCACGAATTAAAACATGCACATATGCAAGTGTAATCCACAGTAGAAAGGGTGCAAAAGATTTTGACACTAAAATTTAAAAGAGTCTTTTGCATTAAAGCATTGCCAGAGATCTTATTCATAAAATTAATTTTTATATAACAATATAATGCTACCTCAGTTTATATATTTTCTGAGCTGCATCTTCAGAAATAAGAAGATAATTTGGATCAAGACGTTTGTCAGCTGGTTCAGAAGAAAGGCCAAATACCCAACCTACACTCACAAAAATTCAGGAACAGCAGAAAAATAGTTTTTTTAGAAAATATGTATTATATGAATAACAGTACTCACATCAACGAACAACACAATAAGCAGGAAATCATAAAAGCATTCAGTAGTGAAATCAAGCAAACATTACAAACAAAGCATTCTGTGTTACTAAATCATTTTATATTGTTAGTAACTTTACAAAGGTTTAATGATATATATTATTTAAAAAATACCAATTGTAAATTAATAAAATAACAATATTTACCAGTATATGTAGTAATTAAGAGTTCATCATATCCGGCCGAACCAACAATGCCGCCATTAACAGAAGTCACACTTTCACCACAGTTCTAAAATATATAAATGTTAAGTAGAATAAACATTCAAGTTATATACATTAGAATAAATTAATACATAAACTCTCTAAAAGATATGAAAACCTTCTGCTGTTATTTTGTTTACAATTACAAAATTAATAAAGGAAAATATATGAAGCAAAGTAACAAAATTTTGATAAAAATTGCATAAAAAGAATACTTTATGTAATTTTTTTTAAATATGGTTTTGTTGGAAATTTTTTTAAATGATCTAGAGAATCATATGATATAGAATTTTTTAATTCAAAAATAAATACTTTTTTAAAAAAATAATTATTAAAAATATTAATATTTTACTGTTAAATTTGTATATTAAAATATAGATAGATACAAAAATTTCAACTTTATTATTTAGAAATATTTTTTCTACTTACATAAGTAAATCTAGGAACTGGATTTTCAGTTTCATCATATCCATAAACTTCAATTAAACCATCACTACGACCAATAATCAAATCTTTGATACCATCACCAGTAATATCATAGTTGTCCAGACTTAAAACTCCTGCAACAGATTAAAAGCGAAAACTCTTTAAAAAATAATCACATTCATAATACACAACTGAAAATTTTTCATCAAATTTTATTAATGACAAAATAAGACTAAAGTGCCCATTGTATAACTATCAATTTTAAAATCATAATTTTAAATGTGCAATATTTCTTGTACAGTTTAAAAATTAACTGTAATGATTTTTACAATACATTAATATAAATTTATTGCTTAATTGTATCACATTTCAATTAGATATGTTTAGGCAACTATAAAGATCAATAAACACAAAATCAAAATAGCCTATTAATAAAGGCAAATTGTTACATTATTATCCAGAGAGAAATCAAATGTTGCCAATAATTTCTTTGGAAAAAAATTTTGCTATATGTATACAAAGTTTTTAAATTCTAAGTTTTATAAAATCATTATCTGTAGGATGATATTTTTCAATAAGAGGTATTAAATGATATGCACACACACATATACTTATTTTACTCTTTGCATTTGCTTTTGCCAAATAAATAACATATTTTTAATAAATATCAAAGTTTGAAATGTATTAGCCTTTTGAACTAGAATGATTTGTTATGCAGGCTCATAGTCATTTGTTTTTAAATTAAGAAGTAACAATTATACAGATAAACTGGTTTTACTACATATATAATTATAAGTTGTTTTTTTAATCAAGATTTTGATTTTAGGTTTCATCTTTTTCAAACTGAATAAGGAAAAAAAAAATGGAGAAAGTGTACATGGACAGGATTACTAAAAAATGTAACAGGCTAACTTGATGTGTAATAGTTCAACAAAAACTAAATTTACAGAAAATTTTATCCCAAATTTTTATTATTAAAGTACTAAATTGGTTTTCTAAGAAAAATTTGAAAAGAAAAAGTATATCTGCAAAAATATTTTTAGCAAGGGCAATGGAATTCATACTATATGAAAATATTATGTATGTTTTTAATAAATCCATTTATTTACCTGCATATTTCATTTCCAAGGAAAATATTATATACATTTTAAATTATTGTATTTCTTTGAATTCTCATTGCTAATTTGTCTAAAATAAATAATAAGAAATTAATTTGTGAAAAAATCAAATTGACAATAAAGAAAAATTAGTTAAAAAATTATAGACAAAAAATTGCACAATAATTAAACTGGCATCATCAAAAAGACAAAATTTTAAACATTAAGATTTGCAAAGATTTTTTTCTCTTGGATAATGTGTTCCAAAGTTAATCATTAGAAATATTAAAACTATGATATTCAAAAACAACTGTAGAAAACCAATTTAGTTTTAAAACAGAAAAATTTATTTTGGAAATTTTAAGGAAGTATATCTGATTATTGCATAAGACAGAGATCCAATCCTTTTTCTCTTTTACTTGTTATAAAGTATTTCATATACTACCTTATGAGAACTATAAAAAAAATATAAAGACACTCACAATTTTATTAAGTGGTATATTAATTATATATTTGAAAAATATATTATGACCAACTTAATACAAGGGAAAATATGTTACTATCAAATAATATTTTTAAAAATATCTAAGCTTTTTTTAGAAATTTAAAGAAATTAAAGTTTGCATGTTACAATTAGAATTTAAAGACATTCTAATATAGAAACATTATTTCAACATGTTAGAAAAGAACAATTATGAAGTATAAATATTCACCTCCATGCTTTTTGTTATTAGGAATTTCCCATCTATGGCTGCAAGCAGTCCTGTAAATAAATGTTTAAAAATAAGAAAACAAATAATTCATATTTTGAAATTGAACAAATAATTATAAAATTTAACATGTTTAGTTACAAAATTTTTCATCGTTTTACTATTTTTTTTTCTTGTTATGCATTTTATATTGAAACATAAATGCATGTGTTAGAAACATTGTAACAAAACACAGAAATTCAAATTTTGTTTGATCCCCTATTGGTACAAAATATCAGCATCATGTACATATGACACAAAAATCAACAGCATGTAATATTTCCAATATTTTGAGCTAATAGGGTTTGATTATTATTTAAAAAATTATAAAGAATAACAAGCATGATCATATTGCAGTTAAAATGATTAACTCTCAAATATTTGTAGATGGAAAACTTCAAATATTGAAATTAGATATAATAATTTCAATAATAGGATTTATAAACATCACTTAAATACTAATATTCATAAAAATTATCAATTTTTTGTATCACACTTAGTAGTATATTAAAATAAAATTCATTTCATTTTAAAGATATAATTATATAATAAAAAAATTTTTTAATTCATAATTATTTAAAACTGGTAATAATAAATTCAGCTAAGCAAACTTGAATACATCAGATTTAATCATAATTTCTTATATTTTACTTGAAGAAAATGCAATATAAGAGTATTAAAGATGAAAAAAAAAATGAAATATTACCTTCCAACAGAAACAAGGCCAACTTTGCCATCAGTAGTTCCATACAATAAATCTTCTCCGTTATCTCCTGAAAATATCATCGCATAAATAACACAGCAAGAAATTATTTCAATCATTTTTGATATAAAGCTCTGATATAAAGCTTTTTGATATAAAGCTCAATCAAAAATGATTGAAATATTTTTGTGCGTATATCAAAAGATAACACATTTTAGTGAAACAAAGATTAAAAAATGGACAATAAAAAATTGAATATTATTCATGAATATAGAAATTATTCAAGTTTGACCACTTTTGAAAATAAAATTTTGCTCTTTCTTTGAAGAAAGATGAAAACTTTTCATGCGATTGTTAAAATTGAATCTATGTATAAACTTTTATACACTTTTATTATAAACTAGAGATACAAAACATGCTTAAAAAGATGTTCTCTTCAGACAGAAACTTGATAAATGACAATTATGAACATATGTAACATAGAGTTTTAAAACATTTCCTCGAATAAACAGATTTTTGTCATTAAGATATAATCTTCTTTATGATAAGTATTTTGAACTTACACACAGAACTTCTCAAATTCATTTAAAAATTGAGCAACTAATTGAATGACTTATTTACCATTCATTAAAATACTAGTTGTTGATTTTTATATTTTACTATTGTGAATCTTGAGTATCATTCAGATTATTAACATAAAGCAGAAAAACAACCTATTAAAATCTGAAATATATTCATTTCTCAGTTACACATGAATTACCATCAGACTTTCATTAGAAAAAAAAAATCTCATTTCAATAATAACCATGGACATAATGCTTCTTAATGTACATAAAGTTAACATAGTTGGTATTTTAAATTTAATTTTTTCTCATAATGTAGTTACAAATAAAATATAAGAAAAAATCTCCAATGAACTTAATTACTTTATAAAATATAACAAAATTAGAAAATAAAATTACCTCCGTCATTTTGATATAGAGCTAATGTAGATGGAGGACCAGGAACTTCAATTTCATAAAGGCAGTTGGATTCCTTTAAAAATCAAATTAAAAATTCATTTCACTTACACAACATTCATTAGCAAATATAAGTTACAAATAATATGCAGAGTATTATTTAAAAATTTATAGAAAAATAATGATTTCCCTAAAAAAAAAAAAAAAAAAACTAGAAATAAGAAACAAAAGAAATGTTCAAACATACAAAAATTATAAGCAATCACAGAAACTTACAAACATTAGTATACTAAAATACAGCTTTGAAAAACATGGATTCTTATTTCTAGGTTTAATTCTCTGACACCAACTATTTTTTTTAACTAGCTCACATATGTTTAGATTAATAAATTTATGCAATTTTTAAAAAAAAAATTACAAGTAAAAAAACCTTTTATTTCTTGAAGATGAATATTAAAAAATACAATGAGCAATATGTCATGTTTTATATTAAAATAAGGCTTTAAATATTTCACATGATGATAAAAACTGATACCAACTAAAATTAAATATTTATAACCTAACTCTTTTTTTAAATGGTATTTAAAAATTTCAGAATAATTTTTGTCTGCTTATAAATAAATATCTAAAAAAAATCTGAAATTTTAAAAAGTTACCAATATTATTATTATTTTTTTAATTGAGAAACTTACTTTCAGCACTCGAAGAATTCTATCCTGACATGCAAGAATAGGCACTATTGTTCCAACTTTATCCATATCCAGACATATCATATCATTAATACTATCAACAGATAAATAATAATTTTGGTCTTGGCATTCATAGTAGTGATTATACATGAAATTCCCACAGACAAAAAGATCATTTCCACTGATATGCCTGAAAGAATGAAATATTATCAAATAAATAGTTGGCTTTTAAATAAAAATGATCAAATTACATTATAAAGTAAACTACAATTTATTTTACATTTTAAACGAATTAGTTTTATAAGGAACTCGTTACCTTTGGTGACTAGCTGATTCACTGGAGATATTGATTATATTTCAGATAAATCAATTAGATAAAACTTCAAATCGATGATACTGTGAAATTACCAGACATGCAAGCTGTTAATTGTCTTAAATATGCTCTCTGCTCATTATGTACATGAAACTTTCTACTAGAGACCAGTTCCATAACATTATGGTATGATTAAGAATGTAAATATGTAGATCATTTATCTTATAAATTTCATTCTTTGTAACTTCATTGATTTATCCATCTTGTAAACAAATTCCTTATTCTTTAACTTTCAGTGGCAGAAGAAAATCATATGATCAGATAATTGATGAAATAATGAAAATAACAACAGATAGTAATCTATCATTGAAAACCAAGCACAAAAAAAAATTTAACTACTAAAGTGGCATTATTAAAAATATATAATATATGTAGTTAGATAGATAATTTTAAAGTGCTGTAAAACTGATTTATCATGGAAAACACCAAAATTCAGCTCAATTTTTAATTAATAATAAAAAAAATTTAAAAACTGCTCTGAGGTATGTATTTCCACTCTCCAAAGTATATATATGCCAAATTTGATAACTGCAGTTAAATAGCCTGGTCTGTAAAGCACCAACACAGACACACACATATCCATCTTTATTATTAGTAGACAATATAAAACATTAAAAAATATATGCCAATAAAAAATTGATGCAATTAATATTATAAGTTTTCTAATAAAAATTTAAACAAAGATGTTGCATTTCTTCTGTTATTATTAAAAATGCCAAAATATATCCGTCTGTAACCTTCAAAGAAGACGACAAAAATAAAGGAGCTGTTCAATAATGAGAGGAAAATAATACTCAAAGAAAAATTTTAGAATATTATTAAAACACAATTAATTTAAAAATGCAGAATTTTTTTAATCTACATAAATATAAATAAAACTATTCTTTTAATGAAGTAATAAATGGTTTAGAGTTTACTGCATAATTTAAAGTAAGTTTTTGAATATTAATTTTTATCACTTGTTTTATCATTACATAAGTAAATAAATGAATACATTATTTTTTTAAATGAATCAATTAATAAAATTTCTAAAAACTTACATTGATTTAATTGGTTCAGTCATATTTGTATCAAAGCGCAAAAATTGTTTCCCTTTTCTAGTATAACCTTTGACTTCACCTCCAGAAGCAACAAAAATCTTATCCCTTGTTGTTCCAATTGCACCACCGAGTTCTAATCTCATAATTTTAGGACCTGGTAATGTCTTGAAATAAGTCTAGAAAAGAATACATCAAATGTCAGTACTTTGTTACAATAACATTTGTTTTTTATACATTACATTAAGAAATTTTTTTTCATATCAAAAAAGACAATACAAATTAAATTGACGTCATATGAAAAATTCATTAGTTTTTCTAAATTAAAATTTAAAAAATTAGCAGTGTACATTATAATACAAGTAAATTTTAATGTGTCTACCAATGCTAATAACAATGACTTTATATTAGAAAAAGTTTCCTTACAGATAATAAGATAATATTAAAAATATTAATGTTTTAAACATCTCTAATGTTAATGTTATAAACATTAACAGATATTTTCTTGCATGAGATGTTAACTAATGTTAACATGCAATTATTCATTTAATACATATATATTAATTTGTAAATCATAAATTTATCAAGCTCTTGAATTTTGACAATCCATGTCTATTTAGGGTCATCAAAATTATTTTATTTGTAGACATTCTAAACATGCTGACAGAAATAATTAAAATGTTATGATAATATTTAAGTATCATTAAAGTATTGAATAAAACTCATTGATTTACCAAGAAAAATTTCACAAAAGTTATTCAAGTATTTACAGTGTCTAAAAAACAATCTATCAAATGACACTTGAAGCAAAAGAAATACAAACTGTAATGTAGAAAAATTAAACAGTCATAAAAAAAAAAAAATGCAACATCTGAAATGCCTTCAAAGTTAAAGTTGTAACAGGAAAATCATTAAATCTTCAGAATTAAAAATATAAAACAATACTTTTTAAAAAATCTTTCTTTTTTTCTTTTTTTTTTGTTAGATTGAAAATAGTAATTTTTAAAAAGTGAGATTGGTCAAAAATATTATTTTTCAATTGCAACAGTAATCACTTCAATATTTCCAAATAGAAAATACAGCATAAAATTCCTTTTAAAAAAATCAGACTTTTATTGTATGCAATTTCTATACCTGCCAAATTCAAATGCATTTTAGATGCTGTTAAATAAAATTTTGTTTTTACTTTTTTTTTATACTAAAGCTTAATGTCATAGCACAATGAATAGTTTAAAATGGTCCAAATATCAGTGAATAGAATAAACCAATGAAATAAAACCCTCATTACATAATTTAAATACTAAAAATCTTTCTTGTTTACAACTAAAATTGATTTCTTAGTTTACTATGCGTAATAATTAATTCACAAAAAAAAATATTAATTTCAGATAAAATTCTTACTTGAATTTCATTTTTCTTTGTTCCAAAACATTGAACTACTCCATAATGATCAGCAACAGCAACCTAAGAAATTAAAAATCTATTTACTTTTATTTATATATTTACTCATCTGTTTTCAAATTGACAGCATCATAAATATCTTTAGAAAAAGGCTAACTTTCTAGTTTATATAAATGCATTTTGCTCATATTTTTTACTTAAATTTCAACACATAAAAATAAATTCTTAATTGCGAAAGAAAAAAAATTCATTGACAAATAAAAATTGGATAAGAATAAGTATATAATGAAAACTTCTCCAGAGAAGTTTTTAAATATTTTAAATGAATTAAAAAAAATTTAAAATCTTTTTATTAGTAATAAAAATTTTAAAATTTCATTTTTATAATATTCATAAGAGGAAGCTAATTTTCTAATCAATAAAGTCAATTGCTTGAATGAAAAATTCTTTCATACATCAGCTAAATAAGTAAAATTAAAAATTCACATCAATATGTCAAAATTGGTTAAATATTTTATTGGTTGGTTGTATTTTTTGACCAAGCTACGCCAAGCATATGGTTCAAAAACCTACGAGATTAAAAAGAACCAGATATCAAAGCTCTAAAATGAGGTAAGATAAAAGTTTGGTTTAAGGGGGGGGGGGGTGTGTGTGTGTGTGTTTTTGGCACAAAAGTCAAGATGTTGACTATTCTGGGCCAACCAGGGAGAAATATTTTATAGAAATGCCTTCAGCATACTATAATTAGTCTTATATGTAAAGCATATTGATAAAAAGTGTAAAATCAAACAAGCATTACTCTTTGACATGATTTTTCTTCTTGAGCAGGAAGAAGCTTTGTTGTCTTTGGAGATGTTACACCAACCTAAAAGAAAAATATGACAGATAAATATTCCGCAGAATGATAACATTACCACAACAGTGAAAGAAAGAAAAGAAAAAAAGAAAGAATAATAATTACTTGAAGATAATCAACTCGATTCAGATTGATTTCCAACATTATACTAGCGACAAAGATTTCTAAACAGGTGATGAATAGTTCAATAATTCTGAAATATAAAATAATGGAGGTAAAAGTAGCAATACATATAGATAATACATAAGCACTCAGCAATTACATTAAAATAAATATTTATATTATACAAAATAAATACTTACCGAAAATTATTACAGTAAACTAAAATATTTGTACTACCAAATAAAACGTACAGAAAACCTTTTAATGAAAAGTATAAAATTTCTCATCTAATAAAATATATTCATTTGGAATCAATCTTTGCTATTCCAGCTATTTAACAGGGATTTATTCATTTGCAGATGGGTTGTATATATTTTTAATCTCTAAACACTAAAATTTATGATAAATATTTCACAAATATTAACTGTGAAAGCATACACAAGTGTTAATTATTAAATCTTTATAACTGTTCTTCCTTAGAGTTTACATTTAAAAATGCATTTCAGAATAATAAGGAAAAACAGCTAGAGCATATTTATGTTCATACTTGAATGCACAAACTTCGTGCATCAAAGCAAATTTCCTGCAGAAAGCGATAAATGTAAGAAACAAATATATCTTGTGTTCTTGACATTATCTAAGAATTGGTAAAGCATCAAACTCGAGAAGAAATACTTATATAAAATTAAAATTTCCGCTAATTCTCCAAAACTTAAAAAATGTGATATGCCTTAAAAGTTTATAAATTATTTTCATTCATATTTTTGTCTAAACTTTTTAAATTATAAACTACACGAAAACACAGACACAGAAGTAGTTGCCATAGCAACTCCTTTTTATCAAAACAAAATCTGGCTTATAATTCAGTTCATTTCAAAAGAAGGATTTATTTTTAATGACAATTTTCTAAAGTAAGATGCTCATCCTCCCCCCCCCCCTTTCCTGAAAAAAAGCTTTTATTGCCCTGTCAAATAGACATTTTTATATAAAAGTTCCACAGCAGTCTCTAAGATTTTGTGTTATTTTCGTCATCTGACCGTGGTCCATCTCAAAATAGCCTTACTTCAAAGCGGGACTTTAATATAATTAAAATATGACATCTTCCAACTCATAGAATTAAGTCTTAAATCTGTGGTGACGCTTTATAAGCCAGATAACAGCTACGAGACAAGAGAAGCTTCTTTTGTCTTGTGGTCATGTTACGCGGCTACGAACCGTAAGGTTGCGAGTTCGATCCTCGCTTATCGCCAATAGCAACGTTTGTAATGTGGTGACGCTTTATAAGCCAGATAACAGCTACGAGACAAAAGAAGCTTCTCTTGTCTCGTAGCTGTTATCTGGCTTATAAAGCGTCACCACAAATCTAAAATTCATTTCCATGGTGCATATTCTTTGTTTTAACTATATTCAGTTAGTTAGATTAATGCTCTTTATTAAAGGAGACTCGGACAGTTTGTACATAGCGTAAATTTGAATCATGATTGCAGCAGAGGCGGCCACGATTTATGTTGGAGATGAGAATATTTTATTAATCTTTTATTCTGAATACTATATTGAGAAGAAAATCGCGAATACCATCGATAAATTTTACTGATGGGAACATTTGATTTAACACCGATATGAACATCACAGCGGCTCTCACGTTTACATCTGTTGAAAAAAATAATTCATAAAACAATCCAATTTTATCGGTTTTTGTTAAAAATTTAAATGTTTTTAATTCGGAAAACACCTTACTGATCCTTTGCTATATCAGATTTAGATGTGATGAGGCAATAAGCTATTTGAGATAGGGTCTCTTTACAAGTCCATGTAAATCGTACATTTATACATCAGACGCTTGCATATTCGGATAAATTTTTGGATTCCCTCCTATTCAAAAGAAAATGGGGACTTCAGGCTATAATTTGTTTGCTTACATATAAAGCAGGTGTTAATTCTTCACCCGAATTTTTAATGGCAGTATCTTGAAAACTGGTCAGATATTTTGGCAAAAATAGACAATTGTCCCAATAAAGAAATGCGAAACGATAATATTGGGATCAAGCGAGTAAATTATTTTTCTGAAATATCATTCTACGGATATATGGGATTGTGTTTCTCGCTTTTATAATTTCAAAGCCCTTTCTCCCTGGCTCTAAGATTAACTGTATGTGTATGGTACTCAAAATGATCTGCGATCTTCTATTACTTGTCTTTCATATAAGTTCGTGGTAGTTGAATTGGCTAGAATACAACCTGTGACCTAGTGGTTCGCAACCGAGTAACAAGACCACAAGACAAAAGTAATTGCTCGTGTACCGTAGCTGTTATCTGGCTTGTAAGCTTCACCACAGTACTCTCCCTCCAGTGAGTCGAAGGTGAGACGAACAATATGGCTGTTGAGTGGTGATGTATCGTGGCTGTTGAGTTTTAACGCGCCTGTACCTATTTGAGTAGCGCCAAGCGTTATGGCGAGCGTGTGTGGGTGAGTGATTGCTGTTGCGTCAAGTGAGTCTGACAACCTTGTGTTGCTGTGTCAAGTGAATCTGACAACTTTGTGTTGCTGTGGGTACATGGTGCCACAACAGCTGTACGAAGGTTGAAGGTTGTTAGTTCAGACCCCAGGAATAAGACTATATTGCAAAACACTAACAGACAGGTTTGTTTTTTCTTTACTAATCATCAGAGGGAATCGTTTACCGGTAGATATAGACAAAGACTTCTTAAATTGAGATTTATTTTTAAAAATTATGATACTACATTTAAAGATCTCGCAAATCCCCTTTTCATAATATGGTATGCATATAGCCGAATTATATGACAATTCATAATTCAGTGGTAATTAATTAATAATTTGCATTGTTAATTCAGCATTATTTTCTATATTAGGGCATTTATTAATAGCCATATTCTACAAATTTTATATAAGACCTTCATCATATCCTTTTTTTATGTTTTTTAAAAATTGAAATCAGACGAAATAACCATTTTCAGCTAAAAAAATCTAGTAGTATCAGATAAATTGGTTATTAAAATAATAACAAATAAATTATAATTGTCATGGGGCAAGAAGAATAAGACGAAGAAATTGCTTTTAGAGAAAGAATTATAGCACAAAATAAAATTAATGGGAAAGTGATGATAGCTTCAAAGAATGGTGCTTTTTTTTTTCAAAGACAATTTTTTTTTTTTTTTCTGAATGCAATTACGGTATTTATCTCTTGGCAACCAGACGTATCGCAATAGAGTAATAATTGATGTACAAATTATTCTTTACTTTTCGCAACAAAAAACACAAGCTGTAACAAGTTTGCAACATGACCTACACTAATGTTCAAGAGATGGGAGACAAAGGAAAAGATATGATATTCGGTGGAAAAAAAAATTTAATACAAAATTTCCATCATGAAATACACTAGCGAAGGAAAACTAATTAAAGAAAATACAAATTGCAGCGGAACCTCCGTTTCAGCCTCCGTTCAAATCAAAATTCTGCATTCGAAGAGGTCGATTGCTCTGATAGCTTTTCGTTTTCAGAAAACAAAATTTTGAAAGAAGCTCAGTTTTATTTTTTATTGTCTCAGTAATTATTATTCGAAGAAAATTATGCTTTCTTATACAAAGAAGTGCGTTTCTTATACAAAAAAGAAATCCTAATTTTTTCTTTAAAAAAAAGAAAAAGAAAATTTATGTTTCCTCTTATTTTCCAGAATTTTTCTGTTATTATTTTTTTTTCTTGTGATTTTTAATCGGAGGTTTAAATTTCTATTTCTTTTACCTGTAGCTGCAGAGTAATGGGTAAAAACATTATTAGTCCCTACCTCACAATGAATCTGCTGAACTAATGATTAAATTATTCTTTTATTATTTCTTTTGTTCTTCTGCAATTAAAAGATTCAAGTAACTTTCTTGTAATTTTTTCATAATCCTACTGGAGTATGAAAACACTTATATAAATTGATTCAGAATCGAGGAAACACAATTAGACACTGTTTAGACATCAACAGATTATGCTTGTGACGAAAATGTTTTCTTACTTAGGGTTATAATCATGGACAGTGTTCGACAGAAAAAGGCAGAAGATAAGCTCTCTCCAAACTAAAAAAGTGGTGATTAATTTTGATTTGACATGTAGCGTTCTTTTTAGAGTATGTTCTTTTTATTTTCTCGTATATGAAAAAAAAAAAAAAGAGTATGAAACAAAGTATCAGCAAAATAATTTGAATTCCTAGCAATTATTTAGGAAATTTAGGCTTTACCTAGAGAAATATTTTAACAATAAATATTTTAGGCAAATGTTTCGTGCTAAACAAAAATGGCCATTGAAAGAGATGATCGCTTAGATAAATTTAGCCATATTTTTCAAAGAATTGTGTTTGATACAATGATTTTAATTTTTTTAAATCCCAATTTTATTTGTTTACTAAAAAGTAGATTTTTAAAATTAGCAATTTCGTTTTACTTTTCAGTTTTGTTTTTATTTATTGTTTATTACCATAAATATTATATCATCTTCAAATTAATTTTCCTCAAATATTAAAAAGAGTATTGTCATCGAGAATATAAAAAAGAATAAAATTTCAAAATTCCAATACATTAGATAAGGAAAAATTCGATTATGAATAAATTACGATTACGAAAGAGGAATTTATGATTACAAATACGAATCATTTAGGAACATAAATCAAATCAAGGTAAATAAAATTTTGCAAAAAAGTTTTTCCTTTTGGCCTTTTGTTCATGTTTTCCTAGTGTTCTGTATATCAGAAAGGACATCTAAATGAAGTCAGATGATAGAAGGTAAAGGATATACTGAAATAGCCCGATCCATAAATCCCTATTGCCCATCACTTCTTGAATATGGAAGTTACCAAAATGAAAGAACAGCATCTCGAAGAGTTGTAGCTGGATGTCCAAGAGCTATGACAGTTCATAATGACTGTTTTTTACTTTCTTGTACATGAAATATATATAGCAATCGTCGAAAAATTCGAACCCAAGATTTTGACTAATCTTCACGTTTTAGAACTCTCCAAGTTCGAAAAAGCACATTATTGGAAAACGTTCATCTGTCTGTCTGCCTAACTGTGACAGACAGATGCATTGAAAAACGCTGTGAGCTAGACGGATAATGTTTGATATGCAGGCTCAAAACTAAATTTGTAGATTTTTGTCACATTTTGAGCAAAAGGAAGAAGTCTGTTCGGCTGTCCGAATATATGTTAACATGATAACTTCAAAACAAAGAGAGCTAATTAGATTCATAAAAATTGTTACATAGATGTAACATCTTTAATATAAACGCTTACCAAGTTTTAAGCGAAATCCAACAAGGGATTGATCGTCTGTTGGTCTGCACTTTCAGAAAGATGTAAACGCGATGAATCAAAAACGCAATGATTTGAACATATCAAATTTGGTACGTGATTTTATGACTTTAAGTGTAATATTTTGTCAAATTTTTGTTTTAATAGGTTGGGGAAAAAACATGTCTAAAAAACAAATTTGACTCTTTGAATACTATTCACTGCATGCTAGTGATTGATCGCAAAATACTCGCCAAGGATTACAAGTGAGATTCAATAAAAATGATAAATTAACGCCAAAAATTAATACTATTAATTCTTAACTATTGTACTCCATTGCTTTGCAAGGTTCTCATTGGGATAACATCTTTATTAGAGAGTATGCGAGAAAGTTTTGGGAGACTATTCCAGCTAGTTATGTGTGTAAATAATGGCAGATAATTGAGGTAACCAAGATCACATATCAGTGATTTCTCATTAGTTTTCTTCCAATATTTCAGCATCAATACGAAATGTTGCATCTCAATCAATTGTTTATAGATATGCAAATCAATTGTATACAAGAAGACATGAATTGTTTTATCACTGATGGCCTTACACAGAAAAAGTAGCTCAAACTGGATCCATAGTTATCCCAGTTGGACCCAAATAATATAGGAATGCCATACCGTTTATTGAAGAATTCAAATCCAAAGAAAAATTCTTTATGATTATTGTTGTGACGAACTTCTGGTTTCTTGATATCAGAAATGAGCCTCTGCACTTACGAACTGCACAATTCAGAAAAGGCAGCTGTTTTGAGGTGAAATTCGTGTGGGCAGCCGTATTAATATATGTATTGTCCTTGTGTTACTGTAACTACAATAAGAAATAGAGATGGCATCTTTGAAAATATATCTGTTCATTTCTGGCAACCATTGGTTCTGATTCCCTTTTTATGGACGATAATATTCCATTTCACAGATTTAAGGTTGCCAGTTAATAATAAGTAAATAGAATAAGAAATACTGCTTTTTGTTGACCCGAATTCTATTGGACATATTTAGGAGATACTAAAGAAGTATTTGCATTCATTTCCTGGCCTTTTTTGTAATATTTTTGGACAATTAACGTGGCTACAAAAACTTCAAATCAACGTAAATAATTTTTTTCTAGCCATAAATAAGGGTAATCTTACTAAGTATTGATTGTGTAAGTAACACTTTAAAAAAATACAAATCTAAGATAGATCTTACTAAAATGAACGTAACTTGATTCATGTTTTTTGTTCAACTAAAATGAGCGTAACTTTTTTTGTAATACAGATATTGTAATACTGTTTTTGTTATTCAATTCTACATTAAATTACCTTCAATTTGATATATAAACGTTTGTATTTAAGTGAAAATTAATATATTCTACAAGCACGCAAAGTTGAAAAACATGAAACTTTCAAAAAATGTCCACACTTTTGGCCACCACTGTATGCACCCACCTCATTAAAGATTTGTTAAATCTCCTGTTTTATAATAGACTAATTCTTGGGATGGATTCACAATGCCAGGAAAATAAATTACAAGGGTATTTTACAGAACTAGACGTTATCAAAAAATTTCAGATAGGATGAGCATACAAGCTATTTGTATATGAAAGTGTTAAGTAAGGGTTTTTGGATTTTACTGGTGCAAGAGCCATTTTTTGCTAAACTGTGCCAAACTTTCGTTGAATTCAAATAAAATAATAGTGTGGTAACTGAAATCGTATCATTAGCATGACTGAAAATATATGTTCTGGTTAGATAAAGAATACAATATTAAATAATATGGATGTTACTGAAAAAAAAATAAAGTTAGCATATATAAACTGATTACTTATTATATTAATTGTAGGTAATCGAAAAAATAGATCGTGATCAGAATCTTCTGAGGCAGGGTAGATACAAAAATGTTAAGAAAAACTTACATTTAGCTGCTATGTGCAATTTGCTGTTTACAAATTATGATAAGAACAATGTGCTGTTTCTCGCCAATCGTGACAAATTCATTTTAACCATTCAGAAACTAAATAAAAGCCCGCCATCTTAGATTGCTACAAGAAATAGGAACGAATGCATTTTAGGATTGCAATAAGAATAGTCAGGATTAAAGAGGGAAATTATCAAAAAAAATTAAATTTGGTGACCTGATATTATTTTCAAGTCGAACTCAAACTATTTATGCTTAATATGGGTTATAAAATTTGGTTGAAATCTACTTTAATTTGCTTCTTGAATATTTGACGCCAATATGATAAATCAAACAAACAAGCAAAATAGTTTTTCTATCAATCGTATCGTTGATTTGTGCATTAATTTTTTTCCTTATTTTGCTGTACATCTGTTATTTTGGCGACTTGGCGTTGCTGATATCTTTAACGATATGAACAGGTAGATTTTTATGATCATCAAAATGCATTAAAATATATATTTTACCACATCAAACTAAATTGAAACACAATTTTACTAAAGAAAATTTCTAAAAAATTACATTAATAATTCAATTATAAATCTGATTCCGAAATGTGAACATTTAAAATGATTTTAGAATACTGGAGGGACAAACAAATTATCAGATGCGACGCAATTCATTTTTATCCGTCTGTAATTTCTCTCGGGATCTTGTTTAATTTTTCCACTAGACTTGATTTCTAAATGACTTTTTTTGTCTTTCGTATCACAAATTTCGGCTTCTTTTATTGCTAAACCTAATCGCATAATTTCTTCAGCGACAAAAGATTTGAATTCAGCAATTCTGTAAATTTTTCTCACATTAGATAAAAATTTATTTTTTAAGTTCAACATTACTTCTTCTACATTTTTAAGTTTATTTTTTAGTTCAAAATTAAGAATCGAAAGTTTATCAATCTCAAGATTTGTTGTTTCATTTTTGTAAAATTCGTCATTTAATCTATCTAGCTTTGAAAAAACTGTTGAGGTATTTAGCTCATTCTTTTGTTTTTTCAATTCTTCGTTTAGATTCAAGGCTTTATTTAAGTCCGAATAAATATTTTCTAACTGATCTCCCAAAAATATGACCTTTTCCCGCCACTTCTGATGAGCTTTCACATTATCTTCATGAAGTTCATTGAAATAAAATTGCATTTTTTCTATTTCAATCGAAATCGGTTCCTCTTCAGAAAAATCAAAATCCCAAATGCTGTTTAAAATCCTTATCTTAATGGCATTGAATTTCTGCATGGCATCTCTACATTTTATAACGTGTTCTAAAGATATTTCCTTGGACCAATTTTTATAATTCCCAAACAGATCAGAAGCAATCATATCCATGGTAACGATTTCCGATAACAAACTTTCAACAGCAAAAAATCTTTCGGCATCATGGTTCCTTTCCAACTTATTCTTTAAGAATTTATCTGACGTTTTATTTAAAAATCCTGTAAATTGTTGCAGAGTTTGTTGTTCGTGTTTTTTGAGGTCATTGTACCCTGTTTTAATACGAAAATTTTTCAAGTTGTTTTCAAATTCGTGGATTATATTATTCGCTTTAAAATCTTTTGCAGTTTGACGTTGCTTGTTATCTACGTATATGTCTTGTTGTTGTGTGACGAAAGATATAAGTTTGTTTTTGACACCATAGTTCTGGTTGCAATCGTTCTGAATTTGCTTCAATTCATCCTCTAGTCTTCGGATGTAATACTGCAATTCTTTTTTATTCATTAAATCAATGTCATGGACTTTCATTCCTAAATTTCCTGTCTTCTTCTTTTTACGACTTTTCCCTTTTGTCCGAGGAACTTTTTTGGAAGTCTTGTCCATTTTCTTGATTTGCCAAAGATAAACTTTAATAAAGTCTTCTCTTTTTGAAAACTATATATTCACAAATAAAATAGAGACTTATTTACGATTAACGCGCCGAAAAAAATTCAAATAAAAGTAATGTTTAGTTGTATAATTGCTGTAAGGATATTGTTATTTTTGAAAGTTGTAGGGTTGGCAACCATTTTTTGCGAAAGCAAATAATGCTGGTAAACTTAATTTGAGGTAAAAGTTCTATATATTTCTTTTTGCCAATATAGTTAATGCATTTTTTTAGCTTTGACTTTCCAAAGATTTTTACTTTCTCGTATACGTAATATAGAAAAAGTATAGTAATCGTCAAAAAATTTGAACTCTAGATCTCTTGCAACGAAATTCCAAGTTTTAGACCTCCCTGATTTCGAAAAACACATTTTTAAAAATTGTCCATCTGTCTGTCAATTTGGGACAAAAATAACTCTAAAACGCTTTGAGCCAGAAGATTGAAACTCAGTATATGATGGTCTTTATACGAAATTTGCAGATTTTTTATCAAATTTGTGTAATACCTAATCAGAGGAAGTCTGTCTGTCCTGCTTTTTAAATATAAATTTACACGATTACAAAACGAAGAGAAACTGTAATAGATAAAATTCGGTACACAGATTTAACATCTATGGTATAGATATCTATCAAGTTTCGAGCCAAATCCAGTAAAGAATTGACAGTCTGTCGATCTGTAATTCTGTCTAACAGTCTGTCGATCTGTAATGTAATTCAGAAACGCAGTGACTTAATTATATCAAATTAGGTACGGGATTTTGTGACTACAAGTACAAGTTTGTGTCAAATTTTTATTTCTATCGGTTGTGAAAAACGTATCTAAAACACAAATTCGATTTTGGGGAAGTATTAACCACATACCAGGGATTATCGCCAAAAAACTCGCCAAGGATGACATTAAAAATGCTAAATTGCACGTGAAAAGTTAATATTTCGTAACTATTGTATGCCAGGGCCATGTAAGACGCTCTCAGGGATGACATCTTTATGAGAGATTATGCGTGAAAGTTTTGGAAATACTACTCTGGTTTAATATATTACGTTATAGTTGATATTAGGAATAAAGTAGTTAATCTTTTGAGGATAATTATGAATTGCTTGCAGTTAATGAGTTTAAAGAATCATCAACCAATTCGAAATCGAAATGTAACAGATATATTTTGATATCATATGACATTAAAAATTCAAATATATGATATAATTTTGCAACAATACATAAGAATTAGATAAATTCAAATATAGATTTTAATGTTACTTGTAGATATGAAATTAACGAAAGAAATTTAATTTGTTGTTGTTGCTGTTTCTAATAGCACTTGTGGACTTTAGAAGTCAGTGATTTTAAGCCAAGGGTGTGTCTCTTGTTTTACAGTAGCACCATCTAGGCCCAAGAGTACGAATGAGCTACACACACGTCACAACCCTTTCTACGGGGCGGATTCCATTCATGCATTTCATTCACTCATTCAACGATCGTAATTTGGACCTGAATCAGAGAACGATCATTCCTGATCCAGCACCCCCAGTGGTATTATTCTCCACAGAAATTTAATTTTTCATTGTAAAAAGAAAGGATTTTAAATCAGTAAAAGAAAAGAAATCGGGATATAATATCAAAAAGCAAGCATTATTTTATCTTAGGAAAATTCTGATTGTAGTGTCTTTTCCGTCACATCGATTAATTGTATCATTATGAATTTTTTGATTAAGTTAAAAATGTTTGGCAACATTAAGTAACTATGGAAACCAAAAAATAATAGCTGTACTTTTTCTTTTTGTCATGGAGATTGACATGAATAAACGTAAATAAAATATCGGAAATAAATGTAAATAAAATATCGGAAATAAATGTAAATAAAATATTGCAGCTAAAAGAAATATTAATTTTATTGGATTCAGAGAAGTGTATTATTATATATTTCCAAACAAAACGCTTCATTGGTTTATTCGAACATGATCGCGTGAACGCGATGAAAGCACAGAAATTGAAATTAATGCAATAACCGCACCTGTTGCCGAGATAAAAGTTCCTTCTTTTTGGAAACTAGATCCGAGAATATGGTTCCTTCAATTAGAAATACAATTTAAAAGATGTGAAAATGATTAATCCAAACAAAGTATGAATGTATGACGAATTCCGTCAAACTTAATATTTTGCCAGTACTTATTAATTAATTGTGAAAGAACCAAAACTCGCCAAACATAGCACCAGAACCAAAGTGGCATTGCAACTCAATGAATGCGCTTTAGTACGTTTCTAAATTCGAGAAGAAACCAAACACCTGTTTACGTTATTTATAATAAAATATCACAAAATTATTGATGTTAAAGGTGAAAAATGATACAGATGTCAAAATTATCGCCAATCCTTCACCGTCAATTAATAAGTACCATTTTGTCACAAGTATCTGGTATTTTGCTTAGTTCATCCAGATACGGCAAATATCGGGCAATTGAAAAATAATTTAAATTCCTTATATGCAAACTCGAAGACTCAAAAAAAGAAATTAATGAGTGAGTTAGAACCGGGAGATAAAAATGTGATAAATTAACGGATATTTTCCTAATGACAAAGTGGCTTCAATGTCTACTTGTTAATATGCGCAACTTTATATCTGATAGTGGCTAAGATATGTCCAAAGCGGTGACGCTGGCTGATATTATTTATAAATGAAATCCTATTACTCCCAAATAGCCGTTAATTCGTCCATAACCGTAAACACGGGACTGACTGAAAATTTACAACAGAATAGTGGACTTAGCTTTCAAGTTTGTACTTTAACCAGATAACAGCATAGTCATCTCTGCTATCGTTATCGATCCAAATCAAGGTATAGGAGTTACAGTTGTCACAAAATATTTTACTATCACAAAAATTTGGTGACAAGTCCTTTAAGTGTAAACAACCATGTAGCTTTTAATCGCATCACAAACAAAGGATCAGGAAAACCAGAATCTTTTTTTTTCATTGATGTCAGAGGTAGAATCAATTACTCAATTTTTAATATATACAAGAATAGAGATATGCGTTTTTCCTCAAATTCCTGAAGATAATAGAAAAAATTTGGAAATTTGAGCTGTTTGCTGTAATTGGCATAAAAGTAAAAACACATGGTTAAAAACTACTCAAACGACTTTGAATCTTTGTAATTGCGTAAGTGAGCATACCGATAATAGGCAGGGTTTTATTGTAAATTTTAACCTCTTAGTAGATTCCAAAAATCACAAATTGATTGCTGGCACTACATAGCAATTAATAGAACTTCCTGTTTTCAACATAATAAAAACAATAATCCAATTTTAAATTGCGTATATGATCAGTGTAAAAATATTATTAACGATTTTCTAGATTTTGATAAAACTGAAAGTATTTAGCAATAAGTTAAAAATCATAACTTGAACATTAATTACATCGAAACCAGAGGTGACCCATTTTCGCTAAAGTTAGGAGGCTATCGGCCGAAAAACTCAAAGCGGTTAAAATGAAGTTTAATTTAGTTCCAAATGGTTTTATGCAGACAATCCACGAGTAACTGTTCGAATCCATTACATCTTGTTTTAAAGAAATTAAGAGATTGGAGATTTTGCAGGGACTATCGAGTGTTAATCAATGTTATGATTCCCGATAATTACCATTTTCTATTTTTAGCAGACTTTAGTTACATCTTAGCTGAAACAACACTTTTCTCAGCCATGGATCTCATTACAACATGCCAACAAAGTTCGGTTCGTGGAAAATATACTAAAGACATCAATTCTCATGCCTTTTGGCTCATTCGAGTTCCCATTCATGACGTTTAGTCTACGCAATGCGACCCCGGCATTCTAACATTTCTCGAACACAATGTCGAGTGAACTACAGTCAGTATTTTACAAATTCGATAACATTCTAAAAGCCTCTCCTGATGAAGAATGTCATTGGCAACATGTTCGGGCAGTCCTCGAGTGGTTAAATGAATAATGCCCATGCATTAATGCGACAAAGTGTAAATTCAGTTAAATTAAATTTGCATTTCTGGGATACGAAGTGTCAGCTGAAAAATTTAAACCTCTTCCAAAGAAAGTTGATGCAATCAGTAATTTCGCGGAAACAAAGACATTTCCTTAATTTAAGACGATTTTTAGGTATGGCAAATATTTTTATACCACAGATTAAAACCAAATTGTGCGAAATTTCAACAATTTTTTACAGAATTGCTCAATGATATGAAAAAGAACAGCAGAAAACATATAGTTTGAATAGATGATTCCAAACTTTAAAAGGTGCACTTAGTCATGCCTATCATAAAAGGTCGAAATATCACCGACAACTGAGGCCACCGATACTGCCGTTGGGCTGTTTTACACCAGATTGTGAACAATGAAAAATGACCCTTGAGTTTTCTTTTCCCAAACTTTTCGCGACACCAACATAAAGAAAATATTGTGTCTATTATAGAAAACTATCAGTTATCTAGAAAGCAGCGAAACATTTCAAATACCTGTTAGAAGGTCAATGTTTTACAATGTACACGGATCACAATCACAACCAGCTTCCCAATAAGGTTTGAAAAAAACTTTGCTATGACAAGCTAGATAACTGTCATACATTGATTAGTTTCAACAGATATTCAATTTATCCAAGAGGATGAAAACAGTATTTTTGAACACTATCCCAAATAGACAACATTTCAGTGTCAGCTGCAGTTGATAAAAGTTTATTAAGTTGAAGATAATGAGTAGCAATCCCAATTTATAAATCTTACAAATTTCTATGCCGCACAGCGACAAGTAAATCTACTAAGTATTTCTATGAATTATAATCCTTCATACATACCTGCAGAATTTTCATTATTCCAAAAGTTATCTCATCCTGATATAAGATCCACAGTAAAATTGATAGCAAAATGTTTCATCATATGGTTCAATATGAATAAAAACTGCCAAATTCCTATGACTACTAGAGCATTTTATCATGTCAACGGTCTAAAGTTTACAGACATGCACAATCAGTTTTGAGAAATCTGCATACCTACACAAAAATTCCAGCAACCCACACACAGATTCCACCATTTAATCCTTTGCACTCAGATGGGGTCTCTCACTCACCATTCAAGATGGTGCATCATTTTGACATTTTATTTATTTCTTTTTTTAAATTTTAATCATTAAAAATACCTCAAAATAGCATATGATTTGCCTTCAGCGAATAATACTTTATTAAAATTATTAATTCATACAAAAAAGAAGGAAAGATAACTTTAGTTTAATCATGTTTTAACACTAAAAGTATCGGTTTTACACTACTACATTGGAACTGTTATTGGGAAGTGGTCATTTGACCACTCGTGGTAAATTTAGTGTTAAAAATTATATTTTTTCCCTTTTCAATACTGAATCTAAATTAAAGAAAAGCTGCAATCGGGCAAATTATTTAATAGGAATAAAACTGTAATAATAACTAGCCTTTTTTGGCGATTTACTGTTCGTCATTATCTAAATATTTAAAGTAATCAATAAAACCAAAAGACCAGTCCCTCCACCATAGTTTTAATTTTTTCACGAATTTAAATTTCATACTTATTTTTTTAAATTCATATTAACAATATTGACAGCTAGATATGTCATCAATGGCCACTTGCCCTTCACCGTCTATTAACAAGTTAAACGTTGCCTATTAACAAGTTAACGTCTACAAACAAGTTAAACGTAAAATACACTTTGGCATCCTTTTTGTTTAGC
Organism: Argiope aurantia; assembly: GCA_026543865.1. NCBI lineage: Eukaryota > Metazoa > Arthropoda > Arachnida > Araneae > Araneidae > Argiope > Argiope aurantia. Next base: position 115,681 of record JAPMOR010047911.1, on the reverse strand, counting down.
TGCAATATCCGATTTCTTTGGTATGCTGATAGCCAAACATCTGTGTAAATCTGCGATAAGATTGCATGCATTTACAAGTACTATTTTGTGATCTGTAAATTCAAATATATTAAATGAATTTAATTCTGAAATTGAAGTTGTCAGCCAACAATGAAAAACGCAGCTGAATAAAAAGTACAAAGTCAATCACCAGCGATTTAATGAAAGTGTAGTGTCAATCAACTATGACCGAAGTAAATCAAAAGGAAAGCTCAGAGTCAATCACCAATGTCTGATATGGTGCTTAACATGTTAATATTAGAAATATCTAAAACAACACTTCAATGTCTATTTTATGTGGATAAAAACCGTCTGATAGACAAAGAGAGAGAAAGACAGAGTTAGTTTCCCAGTTGCAATCACTAACATATCTAATAAACAAATTTCGCCAATTTCTATTTTATATGGAATCTCATGATGCTATAGAAACAGAGCAATATCTAATTAAAGCAGTGCATCATTAAAATTAAAGGATTCTACTTTTTAGTACATAATATTAATATTTTCAAAATCCATTTTTTACAATGAAAATAAAAACCGCACATAGAAATTTTTTATATTAAAATTTTATGTTCAATGATTTTTTAAAAAATTTAAACAGTAATAATACACAAATGAAATACAGTTAAAAGTGTTTTTATTTTCTTTGTTAAGCTCCAGGCTTATTTATACAATAAGTACTATCACACAATTTAAATTAATATTAACAGTTAATTTCTAAATAGAAACAGATTGATTGTTAAAATGCTTTATTACATCAATATTTTCATCTTTAACAAAAGGTCATGAAAGAAACGAATATCAAAAATTGAGTACAACAATTTAGAAATTCAGGCTGAACATTCTTTAAAAGAAACATGTCAATTTATGCTTGGACCCATTCAAACACATTCTTATTCAGTTACACTTTTGTACAATATAAATTAAACATTCAAATAAACACACAAATATCATAATTTTCGGATAGAATAAACAACGAGCTACGCATTTGGAAGCATCAGCATTTAATACACTACCAATTAGATTGTATAACTCAAATAATGATTGTGTATTAATACGTGTTGTCTATAAAAAACATTTCTTTAAATTATTTAGTTTAATAAATATATGTATTAAATACCAATAGTAAATTTAATAATAAATTAAATATGAAACTAGAGTTTTGAAATTCTTTTATATATACCAATAAAAAAAATTCAAAAGGAAGAATAAACATTACACAGTTTCCATTTCTGTACATAATTGTATGATTAAACAATTTTTTAAAGAAAGAAAATTTTTATCTGGTCCTACATGCCTGACAATTATTTAAAAAGTAAAATCATGAGTGTATTGTGAACTTAATTTCTGCAACAATAAAAATTCAAAGAGCATAAAATAATTTCATAGAATATTTAAATACATTAACAAAAAAAAAATATTTTAATTTTGTAAAAACCGGGATAATAGAAAATTTGTCAAAACACTAGAACAAATTTTATATTACAAATTGCACATTTATAATGAAACAAAATTCATATTACAGTCATATAAGACAATGAGATTATGAGTACATCAATTAGGAATCACACATATAGATTTATGACATCATAATAAAATTTTAGAGAGCATTTTGGCTTCTTTGTGTACTATGCATAAATTAGAAGTATCAAAAAAGTGCTCAGAAAAGAAAAATCTTGGTTTTTTAAACACATAATTTGTCACTCAACACAACACAAAGATCCATAGCATAAATACTTTTCAAAACTTGACAAGATTTCACTCTATCAAATACAGTATTTTCCATTCTCATAAACAAAATTTGAGCTGGCCTATTATACACTATTATCTGTCTCTATGAACTCTGTATATATATATGTATAATATATATATATAACTTATTTTATACACTCTCAAATATATTAAATTTGCTCATTACTTAGGTTTCACTTGCAATACACAGATAGACATCATTACGTCTGCATAAAGTAATGAGATTACTAAACACTATGTACATCAGACTATTATACACTGTTCTTAGAAGAGATTTATCTATATACACTGTACTTTTATATACTGAATAATAAAGCTATGTGAGTACAAACGGTCGGAAAGCATGCGAGTCTTTCACATGACGCAAGTCCTTATACAGGATCATACTTGATTTGTCAAATGCGAGTTGTAGCAAAAGGCTGCTAATTCTCTATGACAACAGCTGTCCTATTCACAAGATTGTAACAAATCCCTAATTTGAGAATGGTTTAAAATCTGACAATTTGAAACTCTATATTCCTATCCTTTGGAGGATTCCTTTAAGTGTCGGAACCATCAAGAGGTTTCCTCACATTGCTTTTGCTGGTGTGTTTGCCTTTTTTACTGAAAAGTCCACCCAGAAATCCTGCTTGTGAAGAGGGCTGTTTTGATGTGGATTCAGGTCCACTCCTAGTGCTGCCCAGGCTAGATCCAGACCCAGAAGACGTAGAGCTGGCGTGAACAATTTGTGGGGAAGAATCGTGGCTCACACTGCTAGCTGCAGAGGACTGGAAAGATATTGACTGGAATTAAAAGAAATGCACAGAATTAAAATGATAGAATTTGAGTGGCAAAGAAGAAAGATTATTAAATTTTTTTAAAGGAAAGTGTAAATGAAGGATATATAAAAGTTAGACCTTTGATTGCCAGCTATTTGCTTACCATATAAACAATACCAATTAATTTTGATGAACTATAGATTATCACACTAAATGAAAATAAAATAATTTATAAATTACATTTACATAATAAGAATAGAATATTTGATTGGTCATAGCAATAAATGCAAAGTAGCAAAATTAAATGTTCCAGTGATGACACATCTAGATGCCATAAGCTTTCAAAATAAAATAAAAAATTACGAAATCAATATAGCGTTTGAGCTTGTAGGACTATTTTAAGATCCCCTTCCCATAGAAAATACAGTATTTTTAAGATTTCTAACAAAAATGGAATTATAGAAGACCATTGATGACATATCTAGAGTTACTAACTTTCTTGCAGAGTAAAAATTGGGGAAATCATAACTATAATTGGGGTTGGGGAGCTTGTTTTGTTGAGAATTTAATATATATATAGAGAGTACAGACAACATCATAAGCACTGGAGCAACTAGATAACATAGGGCCCCTTGAGCAAATTGTTAGCTTGACGCCTTTAAAAAATTAAACTCACAATTATCACTAATTATAAAAGAATTTCATTTTTTAAAATGCCAAACAATCTCAACTGGATTATAATCAATCCTATTTATAAAATAAAAACTGAACTTTAATATAAATACATATAAAAAAACTTCAAGAAAATTAAACAAAATGCTAATAACAATTATGACAAATTATAATTTAAAAGAGTAGCTTGAAAAACAGTAAGAAGTAAAAAAGAGAGGAAAATGCAAAGTAAGTGGATAAAGAAGTTTAACCAAAAATTTTAAAACTCAAAGAAATAACAAAGTATACAGAAAATAACAAACACAACTTACCATCCCACTATCCAAGGAGCCTGCACTTCCTCTTCGCACTGGTTTATTAATTTGCTGTTCATGGAGGTCAAGCAATGAATTGGACAAAGCAGAACGTTTCAGATTATTTCCTGATGCAACACTTTCTGGAGACAGTTTGCCATCTTTGGTAGGTTGAGGAATTATTTCCATGTCAGCAACTCCAGAATCCCTATTTTCTGCACCACGAACCCTCATCATCTTTTGCTTTTCAAGTTCCCCTTCAATACGAAGATTTTCCATTTCATCCATCTAAAAGTACAAGAAAACAATTAATTTTTCAAAACATCCTGAAAAATATATTTGAACACAAAAGAACATTTAGAGTATAAACTAATCAAAAGTACTGTTTGTTCCCAATAGATAGCAGTATAATTAAATAAATTATAAAACATTTTTGTAATATTAATAATTTGGATTAAGTATATTATTTAACTGCATATATAATGAATAATTCCTAAAACAAAGATAAGTATACAAGAACAGAATCCTTTATTCTATTCAGAACAATGATGGATTTTTAACTAGGCAGTTATTTAAGACAGTATGGTTAGAAATCCATCATTAGAAGAGAGGAATAGAGAATGCAACAGTTCAATTAAAAAATATTTTTTCAAATAAATAAATTAACAACAACAACAAAAATTTATGAAATTTCTAACTTTAGGTTACAGCATGTGTTTACATTTTATCATTAAATTGATTATTAAAAAATTAAAATATAATTAATTACTTCTTAATTTTATTTTTGAAATTAATAATTAACTTAAACTATTTTCATTATATTCAACTTGATACATGTTGTAAAACAATTTTTAATGTTATACATATCTGAAGTCTTCCCTTATAATCCATAATAATAATTTAATACTTTTATTTATAAGTAAGGAAAGCATTAGTATATAATAATGATTAATTCTTTACACTTTTAATAATATTTAATCATTTTTCCTCATCATTCACATATTAAAAAGGCGATAAAAAAATTCACAAGTTTAGTAACAAAAAAATTAATTTAATAAGTTGATTTTGATCACTTATTAAAAGAAGAACCTCATGATGTATACTATATAGAGATGCAGAATACCTAAATCCATCCCTGTCTCAGAAGTAAATTTTAGAGACAAATTTTGTCATAATCTCAGAAACAGCCAACAGTTTTTATAACTTACTATAGCAAATAATACACAGTTTATAAGAAAACAAAATCTAGTAGAAACATTTTACTTTTAATATTTTATTAAATTCATTTAATATATAGCTATTAATAACTTACCTCTAATATTGATTCTTTTAAATCTTCAACAAATTTTGATCTGTCATGTTCATTCCGAGCATTAAAGGTTACTAGAACCTTGTCATCTACTCTTTGACTCAAACGAATTCCATGAGGATAATCTGTGAAATAAATATTCTTTATTAAAATTATGAATTTTTAATATATTATCATTTATTATCTCAAGAACTCTTCCCATTAAAGCACAAAACTAAAATATATCTAAGAATTAAGTGAAAAAATTAAAAAAATAATAATAAATGAAAATTATTTTTTACTTACATGGGGCTTCAAATAATGTCACACTCATGCCACACAAAGGAAATGACTGTCTAAAAGTATAAGTTATACTATTTTTCTTTTTACTGAAAATTTTTGTCACCTATAAAAGCAAAGTACAAACATGGTGAGTATTAAGCACTTTACTCAAGCATATTACATATTACAAAATATAATATTTTTTTCATCATTTTGAAATATTACTAAATACTGCTCTATACAGTACTTTCATCATTTAATTATCAAACAATTATTATATTTCATTTTTTTCTTTGAGTTTTATAGATTATTAAATAATCTTACCATTAATAAATCATTAAATAAGAAAACTTCTCGCTGATGTACACCAGGACGTTCTTTCTTGCTGACATCGTACACTTCATATAGACGGCAATAACAAACCAGCCTTCGATGAGGTAAAGCAAGGTTCTACAAATAAAATTAGAAAAATTATATATTTGAAGCATAAGATATTTTTAGAAAGAAGACAAACCAATACTGAATAAAGTTATATTAAATACAAATGTTCATGAAAATTATTATCTTTCACAAAAATTTATTTAAAAAAAAGCAACTTTATAAGTCCAGTAACATAAATAGAAAAGGCCTGATCTTGTATTTAAAAGTACATAGAATTTAAAATAATTTCTAAAACAAAAGTATCAAGATTCTGATACTTACAGGTTTTTTACCAACTATTGTCTGCTGAACTTTTAGAACTTGAGTTACATGGTCCGATCCCATTTTAAATTCATTGGTTTTGATTCGTTCATAAATTCCTGTCAGCATGTCTCTGTCTAAATCGTGGCCATCATCAATAGCTAAAACACAAAATGGAGACAAATTGATGCAATATATTGAATAAAACAATTCATTTCAAGAAAAATTTAAAAGCAAAAACAGAACAAAAAAAATGTCAAAGATGAAAATTTAGCTTACATCTTAGGTTTCGAACAAATTCATCCAGTTTCATTCGTCTTTCAGCTTTCATGTTAGGAGTGTGAAGATCAGTATTTAACATAATGATGGCAAATGCAAGAACAAAAACTGTTTCTGGATTGTGAAATTTAGAAGCTATGTCATGATTGCATTCAATATAGCGATGGCTGAAGACCTCAACGAGCCTTTCAATTTTCTGTGCTTCACCCTAAAAACAATCAAATTTCAGGATATCAATACTTTTATCTTATTATAATGTTAATGTAAAGTTTTAAATGAGAATTTAGATATCATTATTTTATTTGGATAAAAATATTTTGGTACTTGTTCATTTTTATGGCCCTGCGATAAATCATCATAAAAAAAAAAAAAAATTGCAAATCAACAACAGCCGTCTTGGCGTGTATATTTAGCTTTATTTATGGAGGTTGGCGATTTTGGCATAATCTGTAAATCGCCAAGTAAAACCCAAGAGTCGTAAAAAATAAATAAGCACCAATATTGTAAATTAAAAAAAATATTTAATGCAATATAAAAGTAACATTTTCTCCATGATGATTATTACATAGCTGAATTAAATGTGCTATAAGATTATTCATTTTATACTCACAGGCATCCTGAAAAATGTTTGGAATTTTCTTAATGCAACATCAACTTGCATTCCAGCTAAATCCAATTCTTGAACAAAACACCTAAAAGTAAAATTTTTACATAAATAATAGAAAAACAAAAATTTTATAAAAAATAATATTTTAGTAATTTTTTTATTAGTAGAACTCTATACTGAATCTCAGCAATAGCTCTATCGAATCTTAGTGATGAATTTTGGAATTAACATATAAAGAGCCATTATTCAAGCTAGGTGACATTTAAAATCTGGTTAACAAAAAAATATTAAACTTTTTTACAGACAACCATTATTGTAACATACCAAATAAAAATTATTGCCAAATATCATTAATAGTATACTGTTATACAATCAATAATGTTTTACTTATTACTATTTGCAAAAGATTTATAGTCCTTAAGGAAATGATTTGAAAAATTTCAAATAATCTATTTAAAATAATATCAAGTAAGGCATCTTCAGAGAGGAAAGTGTGTAATAAATATAATTAGATAAAAATTATTTCAATGATGGCAAATAGAAATAAAAGAAATAAAATAAAAATAAAAAACAAATTTTAAAAATATGAATTCTGCAAGTATATAGGATAAATTTTTATTTCCAATTGCAATTACGGAAAAATAACTAAAAGATACACTAAAATATTAAATTTTGTTTTCAAAACTTAGCATCTTTTACTTAGTAATATAAATTAATATTTTTTATGTATAATTATTCGATTGTAGTAAACTGGTTTATGATTTTGAAGAAACAAGATCTTACTCTAACACAGCCATGTTGAAAGGACTCTGTAAATTTCCAAGGTATTCTCCAATCATTTGTTTACTAAGCCCTTTTCTTGTCAACAAAAACCTAGCAACAGCTTGAGGAGAAGCTTCCAGGAAACCTCTTTGAATTAAGTAGCGAATACCTCGCTCAGGCTTTTTATTGAATAAATTTAATCCAACTCTATACTGTCTCTTTCTTTGAATTTCTGTCAACTGTAATAAACACATACAAAAAATTAATCAACTGAATATAGAGAATTCCAATACAGCTGTTGGTTAGGTAATAAATTTTTAGGTAATTTTGATAAACAATTAGAAATAATATAGGGCAAGATTTAATTCATCTAAAAACCTTTGAAATGTTGCAGATAGTAATAAAAATTTTTTATTCAAAAAGCATAGAAAATGAATTTAAGGGTAATGTAGGCAATTGAGAATTTTTACAGGTATTATTAAAAAACAGCTAAATAAATTTGCTTGAAATCAAATTCTTAAACATAATAAAAGCATTCAAATCTCTTATTGGATCTTTAACCATTGCTCATGAAATATTAATTTCTTCTTTTTTTTTAAATTTAAAACTTGTTTTCAATATTAACAATATAAATATATATAATGATTTTTTGTTGTATAAACCGATTTTGGAGATATATTGAGAAAAGGGCAAATTGCAAACAATAGACTTTTATAGTCTCATATTTTAAAATTTGAAGTGACAATTATTGAGAAGTTATTTCAGTTCAAGTTGTAAATTAATTAAAATCTAATTAACTAGTACAAACTGCAATGAAAAGAATTATGCTCCTGTAAGTTGCATTTGAGAAAAAAATTCAATTTGTACTTGTTAACCCTGTTAAAATAAGGATACTTGTATATTAACTCTATGCCATTGACAGATTTTAAGCTTAACTGCATGTCAACCATGCAACAAACATAGCCAAAAGACAAACAAGATGTCACCGGTAATTCATTGCTAGTTGTAATAAACATGGAATTTTTAGTGATTTTCTCCCCCTTAGTAATAAATTGGTGGCATGCGGTTAATACAAAAGTACAAGCATAAGATATTGTAAGATAAAGCTGTTTCATATTCTAAATGCTAGAAATTAACATGAAGATATTGAAGCGAATTGTGAATACGCGAAGATAGAACCTGGGACCTTGTGGTTTGCAGTCCAGTAACTAAACCATTATACCAAAACGATCGTTCGGGTAGAAGAGTTGTTAACTGACTTATATGCTATTCCCCACTAATAGGGTAGTTTTGGACTTGCAAGAGAAAGGTTGGATATAGAGTTAGAGAATCTATTTATGCATACCTTGTATATAGTTGGAGTGCCAGGTAAGTCATGAGGAGTTCGAATATCTGGGTAATTATGGGCATTAAATGAATGGCTCATATCAGCAGGAGGTGTGTTCGAATAGCCACCACCACTGTCGAGACTGTCTTCACTATTTTCAGATATGTTGCTTAATCGTTTATCTTCTGCACTTACAGATTGCTCAGCTAAGACCTAAAAATATCAAATAAATTTATAAATATGCAGACATCAAAAAAGGTTGGGGGAGGTTTACTTAAAACCGATTTAAAATTTTGAAGAATATACATATAAAATAGATAGCAATATATTTTTTTATTTATAAAATTGTGCAACTACTAATTAAAATATGAATCTATTTGAATGAATTTCTAAAGATTAATATAATTACATTATTTTAAAATGAAATGTATTTAATGCAAAAGATTCAAAATTAAAAAAAAATTGTATTCATTTATTACCAAGCAGAGACTAAACCATATTTAACTGAAACTGAATAATGCAAGTAATATACAAGGATGATTCAGCAGCCTACTCTCCAAATTTCATTGTTGCAACCATTTAATGAATTCATACTTTTGAATTTGAACATGTTCTAATCATGGAATAAAAGGCACATATAAATTAAAAATAAATGTTCGATATCTGAATTTTGACAGAATCAAAACTCAAGCATATACTTAGGATATTAAGCCAAATTCTAATAAGTCCTTTCATGTCAAGTGTCTTGACAATCTTGAAAAAATAAATGTCATTATAAGATAAAAATTAGTTTTCTGAATACCAATCAATATTAGCTTTATAATTTTAACTTATATGCGATATTACCTAAATTGCATACAGCAAAGTAGAAATTCCAAGCTTCTACATGGCATTTGTTTAAACATTTAAAGGATAAAAATGAAAATTTAAAAAATACTTTTGTGTTAAGAGCAGTCATTTTGTAATATTATATATATATGTAAAATTATAATTTTCTCCCAAGTTGAATGCCATCAAAATGTATGCAAATGTAACAAAAACATTGCAAAGTTGCACAATTTGTCTTGTAAAGCATAATTTGTCTATATTTGAGCTACTTCATATTAAAGAACAAAATATTCAGCTACTACTTACTAGAGATTTTCTTTTCCAAACTGGAGATGCTTCCACTGTTTTACTGGTGGAGCTAGTGCTTGCTATAAGTGTTTGACTACTATCAGATAGGCTATTATCCGATTCAGACAGACCATCTCTATTTGGAATAGAAGATGTCCTCTTAGGAACCTGGGGTGGCACCTTCTTTTGGTCTACCCGTGGAGAAACTCTGCGACTCAGTGCAACATCACTAGCTCTTGCAGCATTTCTTTGAAGGACATTAGATGTTGGCATTTTGGAAGGACTAATGTTAAGTGAGTGTCTTGCTGAAATACCTCGCTGAATATTGGTATCAGCTTCACTGGAATCTATGTCAACACTTAGCTGGAATAATAAGGGAAAAAAGTTTAAGAGATATATCTTTTAGTTAAAAAAATAAAACTCAATTTCATATTACTAAAGCAATAATAATGCAACAATTTTAGAATAATGGAGAAAATTATCTGTTGCATGATTATCAAATTAACACATAATATTGTATGATATCTTTACAATGCTTTTCAATATTCTAAATGCCTTGAAATATTGCAAAGATGTCCTAATAATGTTATTGGGTATTTTGTGGTAATATTGTATATCATTTGAAAAATGTACTTTGAATAAATAATATCAAATAATAATAGTATAAACGTTATTTGACATTAACATCAAGGTATTTAAACTTAGCATAAACAATCATGTTGGTAATGAAAAATGTGCAATAGTTTTTTATGCATTTATTTGAAGGTTTAAAAATTATTCAGTTAGGCATTTTCATAATGAAAAGAATATTTAATAGTCAAAATGAGAAGCAAGTTTGTTAGTTTATATGCAGTTTGATAAATATTGGCTCTCCAGTATATTTTAAATATCAAGTTCATCATAAACTGATTGATTTTCAAAAGATTGTAAAATATTATAAAAAAATAAAAAAAAAATTTAATTATCTAAGTACTTACAGAACTCAATGAACTGTCCTCGGACGATATGGAATCCCTTGTAGGTTGATGTTGAACTTTAATAATTGGACTAGAATGAACATAAACAGAAGATTGGTTTGATGCACAATGAGTTCTTTGATTATTAGCATTTGGTATAGCAGTCCATGCTGGATGTCGAGGGAATGCTGGAGGTGACCTAGTCACTGAGGATTGGTATGCATCTTGATAATATGCACTATTTAGATGAGAAACTGGCTTACCACCATATTGTTCACAAGATTCTTTATTGTTACATTCTTGCATATAAAGACCCTGGCTATAAGCCTCCTGGTACTTAATGCGACGTTCCCTAAAGCTCTGTGTGCGACAGGGCTTACTGTAGCGAGAACCATCGTCAGAGTCTAGTGTATCGTTGAGTTCGCGATATAGTGCATTGTACTGTGACTGTAACATTGCATCAGAGTTGACATTAGAGTGGAAGTTGTTACACATTTTGACTTCACCCTCATAACAGCTCTGATGATGTTGGAAATGAGGGTATCGAGACACAGTTCCATTACTATTATACACAACCCACTCTTTATTTTCCATGTCAAATGTTGGAAATCTTCTAGACAAACGTTTTTCTCCTTTGGAGGCATTAGCAATGTCCTGAAAGCGTTTCATTATGGTGTACTTTCGGAAGGCTCTTTGGATAGTCAGGGCTGCTTTACGGGCACACACACCGCCATATTTCCTTTCAAGCATTTCCACCTGCTTATCTAACAGATCCTGAGAGAGCTCATACCTAGAAAGAAACAAAACATTTATGAAACATTCGAACAAACTTTTAGGTCAACGAATTTTGCATCAAATTGGGGACTTCTGACTACCTTATTTACTTTTTTTATAAATAATGTCACCACCTCCTTTGTTTTAAGGGCTTCCCATTAATTCAAAATTTTTTAAGTGTCGAAAATTTGAGTTGGAAATAAAGAACTAGAGAAAATTAAGATTAAAATTTCTCCTATTTTTTCTCTCAACAATCAAGCAGACCTAATATTTCTTATAATAAAACTATTAATTCAAACTTTTCATTAAGCATTCATGCGCTATCTGTTCGAAATTGCTCACTACTGGGGAAAAAAAAAAAAAAAGCTCTATCACGTTTGTCATATATTAGTTTGATATAAATTTTACTTTTGAATGTCTATGAAGTCTATTTTGAGACACACCTTGTAATTTAAAAAAAATAACGCAGATTACATCTCTCTCTTTCTCAACACTAATGGATAGAATGTTTGATTCTCATGAACTTAACGTGTAAAGATCCAAGTACAGAAAGGATATTCGGGCAAATCGATATCGAACTTATTATGCTCAGTCCCAAATCCAATATCCAATCATCAGAGCAACTGCAACTCAGTATCTGTCGTTCAAATTTTAACTAATAAGGATAGGATAAAGTTCAGAACGAATCCTAGAATTTACTGTTATCTTTTCATATAAATCAAAGTATATATTCCCGTTTTTACTTATCAAGGATTAGTGGGAAAGTGGTGTAAATTAGGGAACAACATAACTGTTTGAAAACAATTAAATCCTAGTTACACTCATCTGAAAGGACATAAATTATTGTAAACTGCGGGAGAATGTTCAAGATGAGAGCATAGAAGTGAGGTAAAAAACTGTACCCATATTTTAACTGCTGTTTCATATATTTGAACAGGTAAGTGGAAACCAATGGGAGTGGTTTCTCTTAAACTTTCTCGCATACTCTAACCTTGCATGGCATTGTCAGACAATAATTATGAAATATTTTTTGGCATGAATGAAGTATTTGTACTGAATATATTGCATGATCTTTGGCAAATTTTTTGGCGATTAATCCCTGGCAAGCGGTTAATAGTATCCGGAAACCAAATTTGTGTTTTAGAAGAGTTTTTCCCAATCGATTGAAACAAAAATTTTACACATAACTCCACTTGTAGCCACAAAATCACACACCAAATTTAATTTATTTGTATCACTGCTTTTTCGTTATCGCTTTTATATGTTTCTGGAAATACAAACTGAAAGACGATCAACCGTTTGTTGGATTTGACTCATAATTTGATAGATTTCTACGCTATAGATGTGAAATCTATGTAACAAATTTTATCTCTCTCTTTGTTTTGTAGTTATCATGTTAACATATGTTCGAATATTTGAATAAACAGACTTCCTCTGAGTGTATTTCACTCAAAATTTGACATAAATCTACAAATTTGTTGTAAAGGCCATATTATTAAATTTCCTCTTTCTAGTTCACAGCGTTTTCGAGTTATTTTTGTCACAGACAGACGGACACTTTCACTGACCCATGTTTTCCGAATTCAAAGAAATCTAAAACATGGAGATTCGTCAAAATCTCTAGTCCGAATTTTTTTGGCATTTACTGTACTTTTTCTATACTTGGTATATGAGGAAATAAATATAATACTCACTGGCTGTTATGCAACCGTGACCTTTTGAGAGCATCGTCATCAACTCGACGTACTGGTGTCTTCTTACTAGAAACATTCCCACTGACAGATCTTTGTCTAGCACGTCCCAGCTGAGATGCTGCAAAATTACAGTTACCGTTACTCTCCACAGAGTAGGATCTCAACTGCTTCAATGGTGGACCAGGTCCACAGGAAGCCCGTTCCACAGGCTTGAGGGAGGAACTGGAAAAAAAAAATGAAATAAGAAAATGAGCACAAAACAATATCAAAAAAGAAACTTTTTACATTTATTTACCATAAAGTTAAGGCATTAAGAAATAAACGACACTAATAACTGTAAGGCTTTTACTTAAATATAAATAAACGTTGTTAAACATTAGTTTATTACGTACTTCTCTGAATCCATCTCTCAAAGATTAACAAAAATTAAACAACAGATTTATTTCAAGCAATTAAACATAAAATATCTACAAAGTTTATTTGCTTCAATCAATACTCATTTTAAAATGCTTTAAAAATCACTACAAATTTCTTTAAAACGATTATCAGTAAATAGTCCAATTTCGGCAGTCTATTATTGTTTTTTTTTCTCCACAATTTGATTAACGATAAATACTCATAAATCATTTACACAACCGCGAGCTCGCTATTACGCGAGCGAAATTATACATTGTTTCTTTTTTCAAACCACAGATAATAAACGTACCGCGAGAGCAATTTTTTTTATGGGCTATTAATAGAATTTGGGTCAAAAGTGTAGGGAAAGAAAGAAAAAAATGGACAGCAAACTTTTAAAAGTAATTTCAGTTTCGAGTCGGCGGCAGGAATAGTAACGAAAAATCCCTCACGTGACAGTAAAATAACAGAAAATTTGTGCACTTACCTACTTCGGCGAAGTTAAGACGAGTTTAAACAAAGAAAAAAAGCTATGCAAATGATCCGATTGCAAAAATGCAATTGGATTTGAGCTCGTCGAAAATATCTTCACTTTAAAAGTACTCAATTACAAAACTGAAATCCACGTGCCGGATGAAAACCGGCGTTAAATCCCTGACGTCATTCCAGTCACTAGCTGCGTCATCGGTAGCATCTTTCCTTAAGGCATATGGATGATAGAAATAACCTTTTCTAGTCTTCGACAACATGGTGACATTTTATTAGAACATTAAAGAAAGAAATGTATAGCACGTACACGTGATTTCTTTTGTTCAAAATGCTGGAAAACCAGCGCTGACCGATTCTTCAACAATCAATCCATAAACTTCCGTAAGAAAGAATAGGTTTCTTCAAATGCAAGAAAAGCCTTAAAAATTGTTTACCAAGACTTCTTTTGACGAATGCCTATGATTGCTTAGTTATTTTATCAAAAATTTGGTAAAAGAATTTATTTCGAACCGCAAAGAATGTTAGCTTTAGAAATTTATAATCTGTGAATTTAAGATAACAAGAAAGATAATTCTAAATACATTGTAGTTAGATAAAATACGAAGCTCCGACAAGCAAACGATAAAATAAAAATTTATATCAATTAAAAATAATTTAAATTTAATTTAATTATTCAATAATATATATTAAATAAAGATGACTCTGGTAGTAAGTTTTCTTGCAATATTATATCATTCCAGCAGAATGACACGTTAGAGTTTTTATGTTCCTTAAATCTTTATTAGAAAATCCCACTTGCAGTGGAATTATAATTTGGGGATTACTGAAAATTTTGCATAGAGCACTTACATTTTTGCTTTTTTTTAAATTGTATAATCTATATCTCTAAGATTTATTAATCCATTAGGGATTATAGAATTGCAATTAAAAATTCGCAGTGAATATTTAATCTATAAATTAGGGAAAATTATCGTTAAAATTTTTAAATGTTAGAATGAAGTCATTGTTAACACCAGTGAAATGAGAATTTGAAACTCATAGAATATAATAAACTACTAAGAATTTTTTGTTTCAATATGTATGACAATAAATTATACTAGCCGATTTTGACGACCAGTTGTTCACCATCTTCGTATGTACAGTCGGCCACCTTGCCACCACTGAACGAAGCAGTATCGAAGTTTTTCACTCATTATAATAAAAATTTAACCATTCAACCTTGATGCTTAGCATCTTATAATAAAAGAAAGTTAACATTTTAAATTGCACTGTAAATACAAAGCTTTCTTTTTAATTAACTACCCTGTAATTAATTGGGGAATAAAATTGGCAAAATAGACCCAATTGCTGAGGTAAGGAACAGTGTCACGTTTTTATTTTGAGATATCTCTCAAAACTGGAAATAATATACAACTATTGATGATGTCTCTACAGAACAAACTTTCATATGAAATAAAAATCAGCGAAATCGGAGCATCTCAATTCTGGAGGGCTGACGAACTCCGTCATTGTTTTTTTCCCTCATAGAAAATAGACAATGAGAAAGTATCTTTGAGATGTCCATCGAAAATGGAAGGCGGAATAGGTGGCTGAGGGATAGACAACCATTTATGATATACCCAGGATTCACGAGCTTTCATTTGGAGGGGGGAGGGATAAAATCGTAAAAAGTGTTTTTGGCTTAGTGACAGTTTTTTTTTTCTGATTATTTTAAAAAATAAAATGTATGGTCAAGAAAATATTGTGCTGGGCACATTCTTGCAGTGGACAAATAAATTATAAAAATATGTAGTATAAAAAAACTCAATAATAACCACATATATGAAAAAATACGAGTAGCAGATTATATTTCAGAAAGTTGCATATTTGCCTTCGTCAGATAGAAAAATGATTAGTATGTTCAATGTGAAAACTAACACGGAAATTAAAATTTAACATAATATAAAATTAGAAAATTATAATTATCTAAATGGAAAAATAATCCTAACATATTTGAAATTTTTTTAAAAGTGAAACCATTAAGGGAAAGCACCTAATTTCTCTTCCCCAGAAGCAATCCCATGAGTAAGTCATCACATGGATACTGATTAGTAATAAATATACTCGCAATTTTATTGGTCGATTCAAACTCTTAAATATCGAGTGGAAGTGTGACTTAATTAAAAAAAAAAAAGTGTCGGAAATCGTTACTCGCGCGCTTACTTCCTCCGCCGATACGTAAGTAGTAAGAAAAACAGGAAGACTGCATATGATAGACATCAGAGGAAAATAGCAAAGATAACGCATTCCAGATTATTTTTGAAATGTCCTGCCCTTTTTGATCAAGAAAAGTTAATGTATTTAAAATAAGGCATCCCTTTTCGTCCGACTTCGTCGTATAACAAATACGACAGATATCCGGCAAGGAATAAAAAAAGTAAAAAGGTCTTCCTTATTTTTTTTCCTAAAGAATAAACTCCGAAATGATACGCCAGAGATTAATAATAGACCGCAGAGAAACGAAGTAAACTTAAAATCAGAAGATACAACTTCAGATGTTCTCTACAAACAAATTAGACTTCGCAGTTTAAAAAATTTAAATCAGCAGTTAAGAATTTTTTTCTCTATCCTAAAATTGGAATTTTTATATTCTAAAATAGAAGCTCCCAAATTTTTAACACTACGATCCAGTTAAGGGGAAAAAAAAAATCTATAGCGCCATACTTTATCCATGGCGCATTGAATTTTTTTTCATAATCGAATTGCGCACGGTCTTTCAATAAAGAATTTTATCGGCCAAACAGGAACTCATGCGGAAAGAATAACACATTTAACATTTAATAAAATTAAAGCCGGCCTCACATTTTTTGCAAAATATAGAATGGAATATAAATAATCAAAACACCACGCTCTTCCAAAAATTGATTCACGAGCCATAGTGTAGGTTAATGTCGAATGATACTTTGGCAGCTGGACAGACAGAATGGACTTCATTCAAGAAATTTGGTGTAAAGATCATATAACAAATTTCAACCTACCACCTCAAAAACGTTTTATGAGTTATTGTGATCACAGACAGATAAAAAGATATAATTCCAAAAGTGTGTTTTTTAGTCTTAGAGAGGTCTAACATTTCGAAATGTGTCAAAATCTGATTGAATTTTTATCGACTGTATATTTCGCATACAAGAAAGTAAAATCTAGCCAAAAAATCTCAACCAAATTTATTTTAAAAAGCTTAATAAGATGCATACTTTCCTAATTAAAAGGCCCGCATGAAACCACAAATTAACGTTATCGACTCTTTTAAACACAATAAATAAATCGTGACCAAGCATGGTTGAAAAATAATAAAACTTTGACCTCCCAGGTAAGTTAGTGATCCAGAACGGTGGAGATAACACATGACACATGGGTGTAATGAATGCAGTCCTCGTTAAATAAAAGAAAACTTCGCCTGGACAAGTGAAACACAATAGAAAGAACTAACCACCCATGAAAAGGCATTCGAGCCATCTTGTTATGAAGGATTTTCACATTGCAACGCCTTTATAGAAAAAATAATCAAGAAAAATTCTTTATATTCATAGGATTCCTCAGAAAGAACATTTTCTGTAAAACTGAGTTTCACACACACATTATATATGTAAATGTAATCTGACAAATAAAAATATTTTTATTTTTCAACTTGAAAAAAAAAATACATATTGCCGCGAAGCCATCAAGTAAAAGTTGCTGTTATGTCATCATTTATTTTCTGGTTTAAAAAAAGGAAAAGTGGCGGGGAACCCCAATACTAAGATGTTGATAAAGTTCGATAATTTGTTTGGAAAAAAAAATCTCAAATACGTTTTGGCCTGAAGTGTTGAGTAATTTTTCAAAATATTTTACACGAATTCTATACAAAAATATACTTGTAGAAGAAATTAAAAAAAAAAGTTTCTAATATAATCACTAGATTGATAAAAGAATTAGAACTAAAAGGTGGCAAATAGTTTCTTTCAGAAAAATCGTTTAAGTAGCATTACGATTTATATGAGACTTGAGAATCGCTAATATTAAATGGGGAAAGAAAAAAGAAAAGAAAGAAAGAAACGCCTCTAAATATATAGCTCTATCTAAGTGCCGAAACGTAATATATGCACAGCTATTAATGATAACAACAACAAAAAAGATCGTCTAAATTGCAGAAAAACGTCAAACTCTCACTTCAGCAGAATAGAGGAAGAAATTGTGCCACAATCTTTCATTTAAAACCGAAACATGAATATCAGCATACTTTCTCCGAATTCTGCTCTGCCATTGATTAAACTTCCAAGCCATAAACAACCTGATAAAATATCTTCACTTCTTAAAGGCGAAAAGAATAACAACAACAACAAAATTCTTTATAAAAGAAGGGTAAAATAAGCTGTAGAATAAAGGCGTGGAATTCCATAGTTCGCTTGGCTGGTCACTGGAAGCAATTGGTAATGAATCTGTGGTTGCTAAGCGTGGCGAATTACAAAGGATGATTACAGAGTGCCACTTTTTTTGGCTCCTCTTTTGAAATGCATTCTAGCGATAGAAGATAAAACTCAGCAAGAGATCATCAAGTTGCCACTTTGGGGGCGATATGTGCTGGCAAGAAAAATCCAAGATACTTTTTCTCACAAAAACGACCATTATTTCCACATTCAGTGGGTCAGTAATGGTTCCAAAGAGGGAATGAAAAAGGTTCCGAGCCATTAAAGGGGAAAGAAATGTTTGGTATAATGTTGTGATTTGGGTGTGCCTCGACATTTGTTTGAATGCAGAAAAATGAATGGGTCTCAGCTTTAGGTATTTGAATTATAAAATACAGAAATAAGCATACCGAACAAAATTATACATTTTTAATGAATATCATTTCGTTATAAAAAGAATATTTTCTTTCTCAGGAAATAAAACACAATACAGATGAAAATAAAATACAATCCTTATATAGTTTGAGGAGCAACAAAAGTATAGGAAATAACGACCTCGCATAGTGACTGCTTTATGTTTCGCTCAGGGTCATGCAAATGAACTTAAAAATATCTCAGTAGTTGTGCAGCAAAGATAAGCAATATCCGGGATAAGATTTTTTAAAATTTCCTTGCCACATTTTGCTTACAGTGAAATAAATGCACTAGTATGTAATCATCCTGATTCGCCAACCATCCATACTTGCACTCTTTCCCAGTGGCGTAACGAAAGTAAATAGCACCTGAGCGATATGATTTTTTTTTTTTTTTACTTCAGTTGTCACCTGTGACTTAACAAATCTAAACGGTGCCAGAGAAATAATATATTTTTGTTCTCTCACCATATTTGGAGAATTTATACATAAAAAATTACAAAAGTGTACCATTTCAAGTCTCCCTCAAATACCCTTGCCCCCTTCCCCAATCGTTATGCAACATGAATTTCCATTGATTATACTGATAGTTTGAAAATTTCAAAATTGGACACACTTATAAATTTAAGCAAATTTGGGTTAATATCAAAAATAATTTTTAAACAATGTCCTAATGTGAATTTTTTAAAAAGAAAAGAAAATATTGTTACCCTTATATTTTTATAAAACATTGTGAATGACAATTTGATTTGAAAAAAAATTATGCTCTACATTCTTGATTCGATTGAAAAAAATTATACTCTACAGCAGCTATTTTGAAATTGTTACTAGATATCTAGCGCTCTCCAAATCTTCAGAAAAATCCATGATATTCAGAAGAGTCCTCGTTTTATTATTTAAAATTTCAATTACAAATTACCAAAATAATTATTTTTAAAATTTTCTTTTCATCGAGGCTTTCTTCATTCTTCAAATTATATATTTAATACTCTTCGGTATGACAGAAATGACTGTAGTGAAAGAATAGTTAAACAAGTTCCGTACTAACTTGATAAACACTTATGATTGTTAATCAACTATAACAGCAAATTTTGAAATCTATTTCCTAGAAATATTTATACTACTAGGAAACGAATTACAATATGAATATTGCCGAAAAAAAAATAAAAATGCTGAAAATATTATTTTTCTTTCTACTTTTCCCCCCTTTTATTATTACCATAACATTAATTTTCTTGTTAAACGAAAAAGGAGTAATTTACTTTTTAAGTAATGATTTGATTCTAGTTTCCACAACATTCAAAAACCAGTTACAAAATGAGAAAACAGTTAAACCGATATTAAATACAGTAACAAACTGCAACCGATCAATTTTGCAACTATACACATTCACTGAATTGATGACAAATTTTTTTTCCTTTACATCAACAACATTTACAATTCGTACTGAGAACATGAAAAACAGCATTTCCATATTTTCAGATTCAATCTGTGTTTAATAAACAATTTCGACACGAATGAATAAGATCTAATTGAAAACTTTAACGAATATTGATCGCTAGTTCCTATCACATGAAAACTTAAAATGTAACTAAAATATTTTTGAAAATATTTCACAATAGGATAAAAAAAGAAAATCATCTTTAAAAATATTTCTGCCACAAGATCCATAACAAATTCTGGAATTTCCAAATCGGCACTAATCACAGTGTCAAAAGTTGACTTACCCACACATGAAACCAGACAAGCAGATGAGCATCGAGAACAGAAACTAACTGTCACCAGAACCCCCAACTAAAATCCTCAACACCTTCTCGCACTCGACTAAAAATAATCCAAAAGGTATCGGAACCCAACTTTCGGCTCTTCCATCTAAGATTTCAAAACAGCTTGAGAACAGATGTTTCGCGTATTCACCACAGGCCGGCTTTTGAAAACAGACCGCAGAGAAAAACTGTCATTTTCGGTGTGCCCCTCGGCCAATCAGAGGCCACGGCCCGTGCCCCGATTGTCCAATGAGAGAGATCCGGACGGGAGCCAGGTGCAGAGCGCGTGCCGAATATTTATACTAGATCCCTAAAGGATCAAGTTGAGCAATTGTTTCGCAATTAGAAAACTTTTCCTGCTGGACTTACTTTTTAAATGATTTGATAAGATTTCTACAGAAATTTTTTTAGGACAGATTATTAGTTCTGGAAACGATTTGTTCGATGAAACTTGCGGGGTTTACACAGTGAAGATCAGGAAAATGTTTGTGCAATTCCAAGAAAAATTCGAAAGAAATAATAATAATGATGATGATGATGATAAATCGCTTTTTCCTTTTTTTTCCCACAACTTTTCTAGATACTATTTCAATTTTATTAGCTAATCTATTTTTTTTTTTTTTTTTTGGTTCTGATCGCTTGCAAAAATCATAAATATTGTAATTTGGCTAAACTTTCAGAATGAAGTACTCAAATTAAAATTAGTAATTAAACGAAACTAAGATTAATAATTAAGTTAATATTAATAAATCAATCGATATAATCTCTTAAAAAATTAATTGGGGCATTGGTTTTAATTAATGTTCCAGTCTTCTGGTTATCTCCTTTCCCCTAAAAAAAACCTGCCGTTTAGAGCAATTATACACCGTTTTAATTCATGATAGTAATTTAATGTTTAAAATATCATTACGCATGAATCGTAATAAACTAATTATATATATATATAAGAGTGCCTTACACATTCACAAAATGGGCAGTGACTCTTGAAACAATTATACCAGTAAATATTTGCAATTAGCTATTGTTAATCGAAATTTGTTTACTCACAAATTTAAAAAATTAGATGCATTTTTTTTTTTTTTTTTACAGTTGTATATTTGAAGTTTCAAGACAAAATTCATATTCAAAATAAAAAGGAGTAATTCAAAACATGAAAAAAAAAATAATCTAAGACACTACCATTCTTGACTTCACGTGTTTTTGCTTGACTACGAAAAAAGAAAGAAAAAAAAATGTAACACCTTTTTCACCTACAGAAAGTAATTCGATACAAAATTATTCACCAAATACAAGGACATGTTTATTGCTCAAAAAATTAAATATATATAATTGTTTCAAATTGAATTTTTTCGAAAAATTAATCAACATCTTATCACTACTATATGTGTGTTTTTAAAACAATATAAAAAACCCCCCATCAAAATGATTCATCGTCTAAATGATGCCCGAGAGGTGATATCTGAGTGCAAAGGAGAGCCGAGTTAATTTGAGTAATTAAAATATATTTCTTGTACAGATGTTTATTGACAAAATTATAAAGGATAGCAAAATTAAGATCATCAGCGCATATTATGTGAAATATGAATATAGCAAAGACTTTCGAAATAATCCCACCCAGCTTACAAGTAATTCATCACTCACCCAATAATTGTGCACGTGTTTAACGAGCGACAGGGACCACCCTTCCGGCAACGGGAAATGAGAGAATGAGTCACACCCTCCTTGAAATACGAGATGACCATCGGACTGACCGCTTGTAATTGATCATTTCAACCACCCTCACAACAACGACTGATGGGTTTTTTTTTTTTGCCCCGATTTTTATTATGTGTTTCCCTTTTATCCAGATGAGTTGCTTTTCCCAATAGATTCCCAGAAACTGGAAGACTGTTCGCCATGGGAGGTACTTTTAACGAGCACCCTACTAGTGTTACAAAAATAATTAAAAGGGATATCGTTAGCGATAAAAAACGAACGAGCAATGTACACGGTTACAGCAAAAAACTGTAACCGTGAAGTCGTGCAATGACTCAGAAACATATAAAACAAACCAGTTCAAAAAGGAAAAAAAAAGAAAGAGTGTTTAAAGGAACTTGATAGTTTTGTTAGCACCGACAAAATATCAAGCGTTTAGTTTTACAGATGCTTTAACGCAGAATTATTTTTTTTTTATGAATGATAAAAAAAAAAAAATAAGCAACCAGAAGTTGATATTATATATCCAAATTACAACTGCAAAAAAAAAAAAAATGTTTCCTGTGAGTAATGGAGCAGCCTGATTAAAATTTTTCGTATTATGTAAGAAATGCGTCGTTATAAAGATATTCAAAGTAAAATAATACCAGATATTTAAGATGTTCTAAAGACCTACAATATAATAATATTTTGAAGATCTTTTAATACGCATGAATATTGCATTTTGAGGACATCAATATTTCTTTGAAATTTTTATTTAATAAGAGACTAATTCAGAATTTTGAACACAATTTTAGATTTCAAATAAATCCCTTGACTGCCATGGGGGTCACCGGTGACTGGTGTGCCCATATAAATTGCAATGTAAAATAATAATAAGCATAATTGCGTAAATAATGCATAAACTGCATTGTAATTACGATAGTCAGTGTGTTAAAATTTCGATAAAAATCCAGCGAAAGATAGTGTATTGGGAACATTATTTACTGAAAATAAAGGTTATAAACATACTTGCTATCACGACCTACGCTTGTGATTCATGCCACTTAATTCGATAGCCTCCTTTCTTTGTTATCTATTATCTGTAGTAAAGAAGGGATAATGTAATTAGAAAGAGGGTGTGAATCACAGGCGATTCACGTCACAGCCATAATATTAAACTAAGAATCCAAGCCTCATATCTACACATATGTAAATTGTGACATCATGTAAACATAGTGAGTACTTCTCAGAGATTGCATGATATTCAAAAGCAAAACTAATATCAGAAATTAATTTTCATTCGAAACACATCATTAAAACCTTACAAAGAAAGCATTTTTAAATTTTTTTTTAATATCATTCAAGTTGACGTTTCTCATTTATAATCAATTACATGCTCATTAGCTACTTATCTTTTATTTATGAAAATGCCACAGCATAAATTAAAACAAAAATAGCCATGCATAAATGGAACTGTTTAAGAAGCTCAGCTGCAAATGCAAAAAAAAATAAAAATTAATATTTTGATAAAAAAGTGATCCGTAAATAAGATTGGGCGGAGGTTCTGGGAAAGGAAAAAAACATTTTTTATTAAATAATGTACAAATTAAAATTTTTAAATGATGCCCTTGATGCATTTATAGCATTTGAAATAGCAATACATGTAGCAATTTTACATTTAGAAAACGACTATGCATAACATTAAATAAAATATACTGCGACCCACTATAAGAAGTTTGCAGAAAAACACCCACCCCAGCAGAAATCCCGGGTGAAGAAGATGATTATGCGACTGAGGTGTTGGGGGAAGGGTGGGGGGTTCCCAGGTATGGTGGGTCGAGCATTCCGGGTTTAGAGCGCACCACCTGCCCGCACTGTTAACTTTGCAACAGGAGGTATCTCCGCACGCGCCAGGCAGCACGCCAGGTGTCGGTCGTCTGCTCCGGCTAGGAATTTCATTTTTTTCTTCTTTCATCAAACCCTCCCTCTCATTTCTTACAACACACGATATCCACAAGTTTGTTGCCCCGGGCACACACAAAGGCGGTCCTCAAGCGACAGAAAACATCTGCACCGTGCCAAGTGTTTGAACCACTCACTCATAAATGTGCGTCGATTTGTAAATAAACAAAGCAAGAATATTGGCATTAAAAAGTGCACAGTTATTAAACATTTCAGGAGTTAACACATAATATTATTTTAGCAAAATTTATATTCTTTTCTGTTAATTTCATTTTTTTAAGGATTTCATGATGCATTAAATAAGCGGGCGATTTAGTATAACAATAGAATAGAACGTATGCTGCTACATTTGAATAACTGGATGCAAACTATCTTCATTTTATTTTAATTTAACTGCCACTCATGATCAGGTCAGATTGCGGGAAAAACAAACAAGAAAACATAGGCAATTGTTTAAAGGCATTATTATTTTGGAGAAGGGCTCTGTGATTTTTTTTTTTTTTTTTTTTTTTTGCTTTAATTCAGGGGAATTTAATTTTTTACTTTCATTTGATTTATAAAGACCATATACCCGGACTTATTAAAATTTAAATCAAGAATCATTTAAATTCTAGAATATTATTTGTTGAATTTTACTCCTTCTAAATTATTGCGTAGAAAAATAAATTCGCCTCCCCTCCTTTTCAGAGCTGGCTAACTAATCCACAAGTAAATATATATATATACAGTGGTGGCCAAAAGTGTGGACATCTTTTGAAAGTTTCATGTTTTTCAACTTTGCGTGATTGTAGAATATATTAATTTTCACTTAAATACAAATGTTTGGATATCAAATTGAAGGTAATTCAATGTAAAATTGAATAACAAAAACTGTATTACAATATCTGTATTACAAAAAAAGTTACGCTCATTTTAGTAGAACAAAAAACATGAATCAAAACACAAATCGTTTTGAATAATGACGTGTTTTGTAATAAAAGTGTACTAGCCAATCACAAACACTGTTCTGAGGATCCATCGAATGTCTGTAACTATAATTTAGGTTATTTAGATGGCAAAAGAGTTATTGTTGTAGAAATATTTTGCGGAATTATGCATACTAGAACAATTAAATAGAGTATTGCTGTTCTTGAATATTTTAAGTCCTTATTTTTAATTAAACTAATTTTAAACAAACAACACCAACAAGAAGAACTGATTGGACATCTACAAAAAGAAGCCGAATTGTCATATTGAGAGAAAATGGCCTCTCTTATGCTGAAATTGCAAGACAAGTTGGTGGTTCAGTGACTTGTTCTGGTGTACGAAAGTTCTGTTTACGTTATGAAAAAACGAAATCAGTGGAAAATAAGGCCAAATTAGGCAGAAAAAAAATGGACAACAGCTACTACCGATAGAAAAATTAAACGGCTATGCCTTCAAGATAGAAAAATTTCATCAGATGCCATTAGATGTGAAATGAATGCAGCGGGTATTGCAGTAAATTCAAGAATAAAAAGAAGCAGGTTATCAGGATTTGGACTACAAGCTACAATTCCAAGGAAAAAAGCATATTTAAATCAAAAGCAACTCGAAAAACGAGCTAAATGGGCAAAAGAACACATTAAATGGTCAGAAAATCAATGGAAGCAAGTAATCTGGAGCTATGAGACTAAAATATCGCTCTTTGGTAGTGATGTTAGAAAATACGTGAGACGTAGAGTAGGTGAAGCGCTTCATCCTGATTGCATTGAAGCAACTATAAAAACAACAACAAATGCCATGATTTGGGCATGTATGTCTGCAGATGGTGTGGGCAAAATTCAAGTAATTGATATCATCCTGAATAGCAAAAAAAAACATCGAAATTGTCCTGGAATCAAAATTGATACCTTCCATCAGGGATTTCTTCCCCAACAAAGCACCATTTATTTTTCAGCAGGATTCAGCTCCATGCCACACAGCAAAAGTATGCAAAGCATGGTTTCAAAATAAAGGCATAGATGTATACCATGGCCAGGAAACAGCCCTGATCTCAATCTAATTGAAAATTTGTGGCGACGTTTGAAAATTCTTGTACGAAAAAAACGTCCATCCAATAAAAAACTTATTGAATCTATAATTGATTTTTGGCATCATGTGATTACGAAAGATGAACTCCAAACACTCGTTCACTCGATGAAAAGACGCTGTGAAGCTGTCTTAAAAAATAAGGGTTATCTTACTAAGTATTGATTGTGTAAGTATCACTTTAAAAAAATGCAAATCTAAGATAGATCTTACTAAAATGAGCTTAACTTTTTTTGTAATACAGATATTGTAATACTGTTTTTGTTATTCAATTCTACATTAAATTACCTTCAATTTATACATAAACATTTGTATTTAAGTGAAAATTAATATATTCTACATGCACGCAAAGTTGAAAAACATGAAACTTTCAAAAAATGTCCACACTTTTGGCCACCATATATATCTTTACAATCATTAAAATAAATATTGAATTACCGAGTTTTACTTTTAACAGACGAATGGAAATTTTTTTTTTAAATGCAAGTCAAATTCTTTTTGAAAATTAAATTTTGATTTTTTTTATATGAGGAACACTTATAGTGTAATGTGATCATGCATTGCATTACCCTGACTTCAGAATTATAGCGTCATACTGAATACAACTCTAACTGGTTTCTTTATCAGTATTTTCTATTACTTGTTCATTATGAATTCCTACTGAATTCATAATGAACATCTTCTAACATGAACATTCATAATGAACAACTTCCTCATTTCAATCTGTTCTGAAGAATTGTGCATGCATACATACGCGCGCGCGCGTGTGTGTGCATATTCCTCCTTTTTTCATTACTGTGTTTCTGTATTTTCATATATGCCAGATCAGTAAATAAAAGCGCTTTTTGATATAATCCTGGCCTCTGGAATAATTAACGCAGGTACTTTTTTTTTCAGTACAATAATATTAACGGTATTAAAGCCAGTTTTTTTTTTTCTTTCTTTTTCTTGAAGGAGATTCGTTAAAAAAATTAATCTATTATTTCTTTTTAACTTAAAAACTACTACTTATATATGGATTAAATTTTTTTAAAAATATGGCTTTTGAAAATTTGATAAAAGAAAAGTTTCGGGCGGGGGAGGAGGGAAAAGAATGAAGAAGCTTGTTGAAGATCCTTTTTAGAAATTAATCTGGCACAGCTTGTAATAAACCACTAAGAATAATCATTCAGCAAGATATTATTTTTGTTTAAAAAATAAATAAAATTCGACAAACTGTATTTGCAATGCGTCACTTCCTCTCTCAACAATGTATCATTTTCCAAAATGAAACAAATTACATTTAAAATTTACTCTTAGGAAAAAATAAAAATTGAAGGTAATTCGAATTTCTTGTTTGAAACTTTACATCATAAGGTTTTTAGGCTTGATCCGTCTGTCAATATTTTATGTAAAAAATTTAAATGTGTTTAATATTGTCTCATTTCTTTGAAATCTTAAATTATTTCAAGATATTTCATAAAAAATTACTGACAAAAATTTTACGAGGAAATTAAAAGAAATGTAAACATAAAACATATTTACTATTGCCATTAATGACATTCTATTTAATAAAACAAGTAAGTCGTGTGTTAGACTAAACAATGAAATATATTAAATTTTTTTAGCAATTTATTACTATTGGATAAAAAAATATACGGAAGTTGGTATTACTGAAATGCTTATTTTTTTAAAGTGGTAGAAAAACGAATTTTGTGCAATGATAAGCTCCTAAATTGTTCAGGATGAAAGTCAAAGTTGAATATTTTTAATCAAATGCATAATATAAATTATGAAAAACCCTTTTTCAACGAGCATCCACTACGCTAAAGCAACTACGAGCGCAATTGCCAATCTTGTAGAGTTTCTGGATGACTTTTTTCCCCTCATGCATTTTACAATTTACCAACTATATGCTAACCTATAAATCTAATTTATTTAAAAACAAACTGTATTAAGTTCCACACTCAGGCGAAGTCGTACAAGGAAGGATGTAGCAAAAACACCGAAGTGGTTTCGTAACATTGTTAAGTGCATTAATTTTTTTGACATTAGGCCATGGGTCATCGCTCAAGCGATATACCACACTAAGTAAGAAAACAAAAATTCAACGAGTGTAGTACATCATTCAGAAGTATATCGAGTCACTGGTTCATTCATTCCTACTCATGAGGTTAACCGCGATTTTTGAACCATCAAAATAAACAAAAAAATGAGCGAGAAAATAGCTCAATCGCTACTTATTCAGTGCAGTCTATATTTCGGAAGATGCAAGTTTGAATCTAAAAATGTGGATAGTCTTTTTTTTTTTTTTTTCCCCTCTTTTTATTTTGGAGATCTTGTAACGCAAAAAAAAAGTCTAGTCATGGAAGAAAAAACAATCTTCATATTCATTTTTGTTATTATCATCAGTTTACTGTACCAAAAATTATAACAATATCCAAATTAATCGTAAAAACAGAAACAGTTTAAAAAGACATAAATAATACCATTGGCAGTTTTTGACATTCGGGCTGAATTTTTTTTTTTTTTTAAACAGCATTTTCGAAGATCTTTTATAAATGGCTAAAATTCCATGAAAAGCAAGTTCGCATCAAAGGATACATTTTACAGTATTAGTAATTGAATAAAAGACCGAAAAAAATTCTTTCCATACGTAATAGCGACTATAACATTTATAAATTATTTCTTAGTAAAATATTGCACAAAAATACTGAGTTTTCCCCCGTTTTTTTTTATTATTTTTTTTATTTTTTTTCCCCCTAAAAAGATTTAGTAATATAATGATATATATTCCACTATTTCTAAATCTCAAAATATTTTTAGCAAAGACCAAAGGTCTGAAGTCAACTTTTAAATGCAATTTTCCCTCAACAAATAATAATACATTAAAATGATTTTAATGCGTAGAAAATGTCTAAAAAGCAATTTCAAATTGAAATATCACATAATTCAAGGTCACTGAAATAGAAAACAACAAAGATTTTTATTTACAGAAATCTGTCAATAAAATTTCAGAAATTTAAACAAAATACATCTTTAATTAAAAAGAACTATTATATTTTTGTGATCCTAGAATTAATAGCATTACTTAAAATCAATGTAAGGCGAAATAGCAAAGAAAGTTAAGCAAAGTAATATGCAAATTCACTGAAGGTCTCAAGAACGAAAATTTTATTTACAAATATTTCATAAGGGAATTAAAAATCAATTTAAGCACAACATGCTTATTATTAAAAGAAAAATATATTATTTATTAAAAAGAATGTCATTACTAAGCCGTGCATGTAGACAATCTGTGTAAGAAATGATGTTTTAACACCAGCAAACTAAATAAAATTTTGATTTTGCAGAATCATCCATTATCTTTGCGCCACTGAAATGTTTATTTTCCTTCGCTTTTTATTAACCAAACTCTAGTACCTTAGACATAAACATATTCACTGCAAAACAACAATTTACTAAGTGTTTTTAAAGGAAAATAAACACAAATTTTACGAGATCAGCTATTTAAGCGAGATCCACCATCAAACCCGGAAACTTCGCAAAGCGAGGAGGTTGGTGCATCAACAAACCTTGCATCGATAATATAACCCGAAGAAAAGTAAAAAGCATCCTAACGACCTTCAAACCGAGGCAGCTGTTTCTGTCCATGCCGAACTCGAGGCTCGGGAGAAACCAGGTTGCTGGTAAAGGACGAGGTAAAAAAAGAACTGCCAAACTTCTGGATTCACGATTTCCATTGATTAAGGGGCGACAGGTAAGGGGAAGATGAAAGAGCAGATGTTTGAAAGGTTGTGATTGCGAAGAATAGCCTTAAGAAAAGAAGAGGCTCATATAAAAGATTTGCCACGCGACCTCATAATGCAGAAGCATTCAATACAAAATAGCTTAGATATTACGATAGCTCCAGCTAACAAATCTTTTATTAAGCACCAATCCATGCGAATTTCACCTGAGTTATTTACATTATTTTTTAATAATGCATTCATACACACCTTAGCGCATAAGAGGAATTACAATTTTTTCACTGAAATCAGAAAATAGAATTATCATGATTGCAATAGAAAGATATATCGATATATCAACAATCGTAATCATAACTATAAAAGGAACATTGGTAATCCATGCATATTTTTTATTTTGATGCATAGCTTATCAATATTCCTTTTACAATTGTGATTACGATTTCTGATTATCGATATATTTTTCAATAAAACAAGAATAAAGTTTGCTTAATGTTTTCTTCAAATTAAGTGTATTTCTACCTATTATTCTGCTGTATTAAATAATAAACGGAAATTTTGTGAAAATTAACTAAAGTAATATTGTAGCCGCTCTTGTAATACTAACCATAACTGACGATGACAGCGCCCTCTGAATTCTTATGGCGCTATGACTCAGTTCAGGTCAAGTGATGGCATGTGCTGCATGCTTTGATACATGCTCTTATATATCTTAAAGCTGTTCCAAAATTTTGTATGTAAATTCTCTGTGTGTAACGTAACCTGTAAATAAATAACTGTTACACTAATTCGGACTTTTTACTGATCCCCTTAATCTACAATCTTATTATTGTAGCAACAGCTTGACATAATTTTTGCAAAGTAGACTAATCAGACAAGTAGTCTATGATGGCTACAATAACTCGAATAACAAAATAAATAAATAAATAATGAAAATTTGTCTTTAAAGAACTTAAACTATTTATAGCCAAAGCACTCGTTCTAGTTAAAAGATGCTGCACGCTTATATTGAATTATTATAATTATTATTTTATTCTTAAAGAAAAATACATGCTAATACTTATTTATATCAAAAAATATAAACAAGATCAATGACTAGATTTTTACAAAATAATAAAGATACTGCAAAATATTTATGCAATATAATATAAACAACGCAGTAAAATAAACCAAATTTTCAGAATTTTAAACAAAAAAATTATTATCTCTATCGCTATTATTAATATTATAATATTTTTGTGGAACAATCTTTTTAAAACTTAAACATATTTCAAAATATTTTCTTCAAAGTTTTCATAACTTGATTGAAAAAACATAAAAAAACTAAAGATAAAAGCCTGTGCATATCCTGCATCGTCATAATAACAAGCGAGTAATGAGTTTTGGCTCGTATTCAAAACCATTTTTTGGCTTCAACAACAAACGAGTGTAAGCTGAACAGCCTCGAGTTATGGACTCGAGGAAATTGAGAAAAATGGAGCACGATTCTGCTAGTTGAAGTAAATAGTCTATTCTTAGACAAAGAAGCAGGTGAAAAGATGAAACGCTTTTGCTTCTCGGCATCTGTGAGGTAACATATAATGTTGCAAAAGTGGAAATTTCCAAAGCACCTGCTGTGATCTTCAACAGGTGTAATAGAAGCACTAATAAATGCACATTATGTAAATAATAAATGCACAGTAAAATAAAGCAAAAATCATAAGTGTTTTATTTAAAATAATATGTCATTCACAATAACTATTTTTGAAGACATGTATTTTCTCTTTAACAAACAAACAAACAAAAAAGGAATACGGTTTCGATTGTGTCAACTATAATATCAGCTGCTTGCCCTCGAATGCAGCTGTCAACGTGTAAGACGGCTTACTTGATCTTTTGGGTTTTATGGCAAATCACATATTTTTCCAACTCCATACACGTGATGATTTAATAATGGAGTTCTAGGAATATATTCAAATCAGGCTTAAGGTATATTAAAACTTCTTCCATATGTAAAAGTCTTACAGTATCTCCTGCCAGTGATATTTGTATAATAAGTTTTATTTGAATGTCAGTCCACGTCTTAGACACCTGAACACATTTTTATGACTTATTGACATTCTCCAGGAGTAAATATCACGTTTAAAGAAAGCACGTGATCGAAGACATTTTTTCTTTCTTCCTTTTAAAATTAACAGATAAGTTCCTCTTATAGGCATTCGATCTAATGATGATTCTGTTAAAGGTTATGGTATAATTAACAAATTGGAAACTCTGACGTAATAAAAAATACAGTGTCATCATGATTAATTGTATTTGTGTATGGATAGCTGTATTTCAAAAAATTGATCAAGATTCCAATAAACTTTACTCCAGTTTCTGCCATGAAATCAGAATAGTGTTAAGCAGTAAGCAATTACACACAAGTATAAAAAATTCTTTTCGAAAATACTTGTTAATCAAGAAGTGGAAATGGAAATAAAAAAGGATCAACTCAGAAAAAGAATTAAAAATAATTAAACTTTATAAGAACAGTTTAACTATTATTCTTAATTTAATATTGTGCAAGTTCTATAAGGATAAATTCGAGATTGCCAATCTATACTAATAATAAAGATGAGTGTGTGTATTGACATTCTACAGGCCAGAATGTTTTGATATGTAACTATCAAATTTGCCACATATATACCTTGGAGAGTAGGAATGCGCATCTCGGATCGAGTTTAAAAAAATTTTAATCAGAATTTTAATACATTAAGAATTAAGCTGAATTTTGCTCTTTTTCGAAGATATCTTCCGAAAATACCACTGCACAAAAATAAACTTAACACTGTTTTAAAATTTAAAGATTTTTTTTTAATAATCTTAATTTAATGTTCATGAAAATGTTGAATTTTGACAATTTTTTTAAAAATAATTTTCTCTCAATTTCTAACAATAGAATTGAATGCCCTGAAATGCACACTGTTCGCATTGTTGACAACTAAAGAAAAGGATTAGTTAATATTTGTACAGTTTACAAAATAAATTTAAAAAAAAGTGAACTTACAATAACGGGAAATTTAAAAGAGACAAACCAGACATTTACGTTTTTAACCACGGTGTGATGTTATAAGACTGTTCGCCATTGGAAATGTCCCCCCCTTCATTATGTGCATGCATCTATATAAGGCAATTAAAATAACATGGGCCTTAATTTTAATGTCAGTCAATTTGGCAGAAACATGGACATGGAGCTTTATCTAAATGATTTATCAAAAATTAAATATAGCCAATATGTGGAACGAAGTTGGTCACCATAGGCGACTAGCAGCAAATAAAGTTATTTGAGGTATTCAAGACGGGTCTCGGAACGAAATTTCTTTGGGCAGATTCTAGATTAGGATCTCAAAACTGAATCTGAAAGTTCCAAGAATGAACATCCCTCAGCCATAAGCCACTGACCCAACAGAAGGACGATATTCTTCACAAGGACGATAGATGTTAGTTACTTGAACGATAGGATGCATCCGTAAACAAAGTCGCGCTTGAGAGATGACGGCGATTTTGATGTTTATTTCTTTTGCCAAGGATGAGTTGAGTTGAACCACCCCAATTCACAGGCGGACGTTATGGTTACATTGAGATATCTGAGGCACTGAAACAAGATAAGCGAGATAAGAAAGAAAATGAAAAGTTTTTTTTTTCTTCTTGATTTAATCTTGAGAAAAGGTAAGTTTACAACGAAATTAGGCTGGAGATGGTTATTGAATAGGAATGGGTGTGATTTTGATAACGTTGTCTTTTCAATGTCAGAAATGATATATACATAGGCAAAATTTGGATTTGAAAGAAAAATTGTTAAAAAACAGATGGAATATTTCCCAAAAAATTATGAATTTCGATTTTTTTACCCATAGTTTGTCTAATTTGAAAAGGAATGGAAATTATATCGCTGCTATAATAACTTTAAAACGACAATAATATTACTAAAACAGTGTTAAAAGTTATGGCTTTACACCAAAAGCTGTGAAGTTTGTTTTGCTTATCTGATTTTTAGAATTTAAATAATTAGAATCGTAATTTTAAAAAACACCATATTTAACAAGTGATTTTTCATGATTTAGGAACTGCATAAAAAAGGTTTTTTTTTTTTTTTTTTTTTTTGATAATTGATTGTTGGGAACACGAAAAATTTCTTATATTTCCATACTGGCAACAGTTTAAAAGACAACACAACCTTATTAATTTAAAATATTTGAATGAAATTTATCTAATAATTATATGCTGATTATTAATTGATAGGTAATCCATATTTCTTTACAATTTTTATGCAAATTCCAGGCTGTTGATCAACCAAATTTTAAAAAATAATGCCATGTAATCTAACAGAAAAGAAATCATACAAGTCAATAACTAAAGCTAATCGATTAAAAGTAGTTTTATGAAATAATTTATATCGTGCGACACATTTAAATAAGCCGAAATGTTCGAATTTAAAATATTTAATTGTAACAGAAAAAGAAAAATGCAAAATGCTATTCAACATTTCATATAGATTACCGTCTGAATTTAAAACATGACTTTCAGAACGAAAACACAATATAATTATTAAAATTACACTGAATTACTTGACTTTCAGAACGAAAACGCAGCACAATGTTCAAAATTACACTGAATTACTCCAAGGGAATTAATAAAAACTTAACAGTCTCATTTTGGAATTCAAAAACAAACAAGAATCACCTTAAAATATATTATTTTTAAATAAACAAATCTTACCCGATTCAGAATGAAAACTTCGAAAGAATAAGAAGACATTAAGAAGAGTGAATGAAATACTGCACTGAAGATGTGAGGAAGCAGCAATGAAACAAAAGTGACTTTCAGCCTTGAAATTCTTTTTCCCAAATACCCGCAACGAGGAGTGGTCATTCCATAATACGATGTTCCAAACTCGCTATTACCTTTCATATTTCTTTTCAAGCTACCGGGTCATTCAGGCGAAGGATCAAATTCTCTCCTCAAAGCTTTTCAATCAAATTAACCGCAAAACTTCCCTGACCTTTACAACACGAAGCCTTGAAAAGTTGCCTTCTTTATATCAGTCGTAGAATCTATTGCCAACACTCCAGCAAGCCGTTACAATAAATTTTTTTGTAAAACTCAACGGGGGATTGTAAAAGGTAGAGGATGTGGACAAGGATTAAAAACTAGGGGGCGTTGAAATGCGTAAGGAAAGAATACTTTGTATATTTTATAACAAGTAAAGAATGCGGGGGCCATCCATTGTTAAGGCATTTGTGGTCAAATTTGTAGCGGGAATAATGATGTGGTTTCTCCACCCCCAAAATATAATGTAGAAATATTTGTGCACGCACTTTTAAATTCTTGGGTCCCACTGGCGCAACTATAAAGCATGCAACAGGGATTGGATCAAGGCTTCCCATGCATCATGTGATTAGTTCTATCTTTGATTCATACAAATCCCATCATATTAGGATTTATTAATGGATAGATAATTTAGTTTCAATTTTTTAAGAAGCAGAAGCAACTTAAAAAGATCACCCCTCCCCCAAGATTCAAAAAATGTATGTTGACTTTTTTTAAGTCCCTTATCATGATATTTTCGTGCGTAAAAGATAATAACTTTACCAGTTAATTGCTTCAACCTCTTCGGAAAATGCGTATCTAAATTGTCATAAACACGCATACATATACACATATATATAAAATAGTTAATAATAAATATAATAATTAAACAATTAAATAATGTAATAATAGTTATTGAATGAACTCGCTATAACGCAAAATGTTGTACTTTTTCCATAACGAGTATACTCGTCAAACACAGTTAGCTGATTAATTAAACGCATGCAACAAAAAAATTCGAAAGAGATGATTAAAATATTCAGTTAACTATAATAAAATAAGAAATCTAGTTAGAATTACAAATCAGCTATAAATAATTTTTTAATAAAGAGCTTCTTATTTTTTAAAATCTTATTAGAAAAATTTGATAAATAAAAGGTTTTGTATCAGTCACATTTTCCCGATTTCCTCTTAGATTTGGAAGGAAAAAAACGATACATTTACAATGCATAAATTGCGCACATCACAATTATTCTTAAGTATGTAAAACAGGGACGAATATGCAATAAAAGAAATATTTGATCGTATTTTGATTTTTTTTTTGTCGTATGATTATTTTAAGCCAAATTTTTGCGTAGTAGCTTCTGAGGGTAAAGACCCCTGAGCACCCGAGGGCAGAAGTCTGACTTCTAGCTCAAATGAAGATAGCACACACACACACACTCGCTTGCACAACCCCCCTTTACAGGGGGGGGGGGGCACGTTCACACACCTCACAGATAGAACATAGAAGAACAACAACCATGCCCGAATCGGGACTCGAACCCGAGAATCCCAGATCACGGGGAAGACGCGCTATCCCTAGGCCAGGACGCCGGCGATCGTATTTGATAATCTCCTTGTATAAAGTACTAGGATTTTTGAGTTTAATGCAGTTTTATAAAACTTATATTATAAAGAATAATGCTTATAGAACATTAAAATTATGTAACTGCAAAATCGCATCAAGATACGGATGAAATTCTATCAAATATTTATAATTATTTATATTCTACAAATATTTATAATTCTATCAAATATTTATTATTATTATGATAACTATTTTTTTAAATGATGATTAAAATAAAAACCATCACCACACGTCGCTTTATAATCGAATTTTATGTATGCCGGAAAACATTCTTTTCATTATTGGAACAATAATTCAAAACACATTTCTCCTTTGATTGATTTAGAAATCAAAATCGTTGTAAAGAAAGCTTCGACAATAGCCATCAGATGATTGCAATGTAAATAAGTACGCTGATTTAAGTATAAAACTAATAATTTCAAAAATTTACTTTCAAATGCTACGGTTAAATCACAGTCATTAACATAGCTTCGAAAAGGTGCATTTCCAACAAGTGGTAATCCCCTATCATCAGCCAATCTACAAGTGGTATGTTTGTCGATACGCAACATTGGCGCGAAACTCCTACACCAGTTGAAACTTCGAAATCTGCGCTGGGTACTTACTGAACCACATCTAATCTCTAAATGAGCCATAAGAAGCTTTGAACAATGAAATAGGAGCTGTAGTTGCCAGAATTCTTTGACAAAGTTAAGTCCACTGTGAGAAAGTATAAAAATGAGAACCTATCGGAACATCGTGAAGTGCGTATTGTTTTTTTCTGAAGAAGGAGTGACACAATTCTCACAGCCTTGAAATGGTTGCTGAAGATACCCAAATATAGACGTGACAAGGCGAAAGATGACAATTCGCAACGACACACATGAAAATACGAAGTTGGGTTAAAGAATTTTAACATGCTATCGTCGCTTTATGTACGTATTTTTAAAAAGATTACACATATATAATATAAACATATTTTAGCAATGCATGGCCGAATAGAAGAAACCTTTAAAATTTTCAATTTCGATTTATTTCACTACGGGTAACAATTTATGTACAAGAAGCGATGATAAAACTGACGTCCGTTTACGTCGTGATAGAAGTGCAGAATAGAGCGAAATTTTCTCTTCAGTGATTTTACTATGAGATTTTGACAGAGATTCCTTTTATGTCAACTGGAAAGGAAATCTTAGTTATCTTTAAAAGAATGTAGTAAGCATTAAGGAATTTTATCCCTTCACTTGAAGCATGAGAAAATGCTGGGACCATCAGTTTTCTACAGCGCATGTTAAAAATAGTTAATAAAAAAAATGCGAATTGGATCAGGAAATAACAGAATATTTTAGAATGAAGTTAATATGGGATAAATGAAGTTAAAAATTAGGGAATTAATTAGGATTTAAATTAGATTAAGAGATATCATTACATATACATACATACATACATATTATATATACATTGATTGAGAATTTTAAAAATTGGAGTCGAATAGTTAGTTTAAGGAATTAGAAATTGTGTACCAAATTATAAATCGAAATGATATGAGATATGATCGCTTTTAAGCT
This sequence comes from Argiope aurantia, assembly GCA_026543865.1. Classification (NCBI taxonomy): domain Eukaryota; kingdom Metazoa; phylum Arthropoda; class Arachnida; order Araneae; family Araneidae; genus Argiope; species Argiope aurantia. The sequence goes on along the minus strand of JAPMOR010047911.1, from coordinate 77,493 downwards.
ATTTTTAGATAATTTTGAATATTGAAAAACAATTTGAAGTTAAAGGTGAATTTATATATATATATATATATATACTCTATTTCAGAAATGTAATTCTTTTGAATTGCAGCAAGTAGACAATGTAGACGTTCAAAAAGGGCTTAAGAGATAAAATATGCATTTTTTTAAAACTTTCACAAATAGAAATTTTTGTAACAATTAAATATGTTTTTATGAAGGAAAATAATATAAATTAGAGAAGTTTTATATATATACTATCATATTTAAATATTTTCTATACATTCGCCAACGCAGATGAAATTTTTAGACATTTTCAATTACACGAAAAAAAAAATTCATTTATTCTCCAAAAATTTAGATTTGAGTTTCTTATCAAATTTTATAGAACTCATTAGTCAGATGACAAATTTAATTTCATAATAAACAAAAACTATGATAAATGGGTTTAACTGATGAAATAAAAAATGTTATTACGGCTTTATACACACGCAAACAGAATAAAAATAGGTTATCATTATTACTATTATTATACTTATTCATATTTTTTCCCTCAGGCATTAAATGCTAACCTATCAAAAGATTGCTACACGTCTGGAATTTCAAAACAGCACCCAATTCACTTGCTAGTGTCCTGATGCGTTTTGAGTTATTCATTATTAGAAAATCGATTAAAAAAAGAAAAATCTATTTTCAAAATACATATATAGAAAGAATATTGTCCTACTTACAGTCAATATAATTAGCACAGCAATTTCCATCCATTTCATGATAAAATCATTAGCAATTCATCATTTTATTTCATTTAAGTAATTTATTATTTCTCATTTACATGCATTTAAGCAAAAGGTTGTAAGTCAGTGAATAACAATATCTACGATATCATATATTGTTTGATTTATGTTGAAAACAGGGTAAAAGATCTTTGAAGGTAAAAATGTTATCGTTCAAAGGATGCTGGAACAGTTCAAGGAACGAATTATTTTCCGGTAGAACTTCGAATTCAGGATGAGCCCCAGTTATTGATGTCAGTGTCAAATGTCGAGAAACGGAGACAAAAGTATTTCTGAACTCTCAATGACCAGCCTTGATCTACATATCCCATCGAAAAAGTAGCATTATTTATGTTTGAGTAAAATATAAGCGGAGTCGCAAAACAGAAATGTCAGTAGCAAACGATAAACAATGTTGAAATCGTAGCACAACAGACAACAGTTTTATAATGAAACTGATTTATTGGAAGAGGCGAAAGTATGTCGCACAGTAATGCCATCATCTTGTCAGCGAACGGAAACTGCCATTTAGTCTTGGACTTTTTTGCTAACAAAATAAAGTGCAAATGAAGGCTGAACAAAACTGAGAAGCTACATAAATATCAATCCATAAAACAGAAACAAAGAAAAAAATTCAATGTAATTTTTCTACATTATTTTAACAACTCGAATTGCCAGTATAAACAGCATCGTGTCATTAATAATAAAAACTCGATAGTGAATAATACTTGATAATGATAAATAATTACATTTTTTTAAAAATTAACTTTGAATAATTACCGAGTTTAGTTAATAAAATAAAGTACTTATTTTTTAAGATTAAATTAGGAAAAGATTGTTAAAAAATAGCTAAATAAATATTTTTTTTAATTAAAAATATAAGCTGGAAAATTTTAAAATTATTTTTCTTGTATTCTTTGCACTTATTTAAACTCACTCTGCCAAACAACTATGGCTGAAATAAAAAAATAAAAAAAAAATAGTACAACGTAAGTGAAAGGACGAATTTCAGAAATAAAATAAATTACTACATGACCTGCTTTTCGCATTAAGATGTATGAAAATACGTATTTTACTTCTGAAAAGATTTTTATTTCTATTATAATATCGGTTTGAAATTTTAATAATTATAAATCAACTTATTATTAAATGACTTAACAACTTTAGGGAGAGAGAAAGAGATAAATTTGTTGTGAAGAATAAACATATAACCGCAAATTCAATAACGATAATACTTGCATTATGAGACCAAAATGTAAACAACCCTTCATTTAATCTGCCATCGCTTAAATGAGTTTCTTTCAATTTTTTTAAAATAAAAAATCAAACATTATCAAGTAAACATCCTGATACTTGTGATTAAAACAATGAATTCTTAAGATTAAATTTCCATTTCTTTCACTAGCTAATAATATTTTATCAAATATGTTATCGTTTAAAGTAAGTTGGTATTTATAGATGTTATCTACAAACAATAAAAAAAAAAATGAAAACTTTTTGGTAAAAAATAAAATGGAAGCACATGAGTGTTTATTATGAACAATTTTCTAGACGATTGATAGAAATAATAATGTATTTATCTTCAGCAAGACAGCTGACATAGATAGCCTTGGCATACAAAATAACAGAAGTTCAATTATAGTTCCAGCAGCAAGTGAAATTTCAGACGATTTCATTCTTTGTCTTTCTGAGTCAAATATACAACGACGGTTGCAGTTAAAGTAAAAGAAAAAAAAAATGGATCTGGTAATCACGCGAGACTAATGAAAGAAGTTCTTTAGAGGGTTCTTATCTTGCACTAGACACACAAAGATGCATCCGGGTTCTTCAGTTCCTATAGAAGATGCAATTTCTTTGGAAGCTTCTTTTACTCATTTGAAGAGAGAACGAGAGAGGGGGAAAAAATGTTCGATGCGACTATAAATATAAAATTGTTAATTTAAAATGGAACTTTTTTTTTTCTCCCTTTTCTCATCCTATTGAAATTCAATATCTGGATGAAAAAGTTCCTTTATGCTTTTTGAACAAAAACAAACGCTCACATGGATATTATCTTCACTCTATTTGAAATGCTTCTTTTAAAGATCTGGTCTGGCCTGTTAATTGAGTTTCCGAATTAACTTTTATACACTGTTTCAAATTCTCTATCACAAAAAGAAAGACTCAAATTCCCACAAATTTATTCTATATTGTTCTATTTATCAAACATTTTTTTATATATATAATGATATTGGAAAAATATTTGTAAAATTAAGTTTTAGTTAGTCTTTTTTTTTAAAAAAAAATGTAACATTAAATACTTTTCCTATTGAAAGGACAAATTACCACACTTATTAAAAACAATTTGTTTGTAACAATTAAATCATTCAAGAATTTTAAAAGGAAAAAAATATTACTGATGCAAGACATTGCAACGTTAAATGAAAAGTACAGCTAAAATTGCAATATTCAAAGTTATAAACATACGGAACATCGAATTCAGACGGGAGGGGGGAGGGGAGCAGCAAGGCCTTAAATCTTTCAAAATAACAAAAACCCTCTCATTAAATTCTCATCAAAAATAACTTCGAGGCTTTTAACCTCAATGAAGAGAATTAGAACGCCAAACGCTGTAAGAGTTAATTATTTAACATAAATTATCCACAAACAGATCTGGTTTATTAGTGTCTATCTTAAAAAGGACATGTCACAATGCATTAGTGCTAAACCGTTACAAATTCTAACCGGCAGATAAAAGGAGTTGATAAATTTAAAAACTGAATAAACAATTAAAACATTCCATTACAAGAACAGCAGGCATTTAATTTAGAACAACATACGATAAGAACGACAAACAGAATAATCCATAACCGAATTACGCACACAAGTCTGTGACCTGGTCAAGTAGCTAAGCAGTAATTACCGAAAAAATCAAAATGATTTCCGCCTGTATCTTAAGCCCTCTTTTCACTGCATCGTAAAGTTTTAGTTTCTCTTTGGCAACACATTAATCCTAATAAAGCGTGACATACATTAACGAGATATGCAGCACTACGGACACGGCAGTTAAGTGACAAGTTACTTCATAAATAATTGAATTACAGCTTTTATTGTGAAGAAGGACAATAGCGGTAACTCTGATGTTTCAAAAACAGCGGTCCCTGAGCATGATTGATTACGGGGTATAATTCAAGGATTAATGGGATTGAAGGAGTAATAAATCATTATGAATTAAGGAATAATTGAAAGTTAACCGTCGTTCTTCATGGGATTTTTTCATCCCTTAAAATCAGAGCATCTCCGACTAAAGACGAGTTCCTTGTTAAATCTCATTTTTTTTTCAGCATAAAGGAAATCATATTTAAAAAAGTATAATCAATTCGTCATTTTTAAAAGAAATACGCAAGATAAACTTAGATGATAAAAATTCCAGAAGCCAGTAATTTAACTCGAAAATAAAATATATTGACTCCACTTCTTTTATGGATAAAACTTTCCATGTTTCTATTTATAAATTCTACTTTTTTTTATAAGAATTGGTAATTTAATGATATACTTCTGACACTAGTTCGTACATTGTACTTCTGATACTCTGATAATAGCTAGTACTTGTACCGATACTAGCTAGTACTTGTACTGATACTCTCTAGTACGTCTGATACTAGCTAGTACTTGTGCTAATATTTGCTAGCAAGAATTAGTACACAGTACAAGTACTAGCTTGTAACACCTACAGTTTTTCAATGCTTGTAATCTTCATAGTACTTATTTCAAGCGATGTGAAATACCTGAATCATTACCAGTTCTGTTGATATTTTTCATGGAACGATCTATTAAATTAAGAATTTCTAAAGTTGTTCGATGGCGAACGTTTTGAAATGGTTCATTATTTTTCCACAAATTATAGTTAGATAAGCTCAAATATGAACAGAGCAAGCTTCAACACCGGCTTGAAAAAACTATCACGAATTATTACCAAACTGTTCTAGAGATTATTTTTATCATTAGATCTCTGATGCGAAATATCAACAGAATTGGTATTGATTCAGATATTCTAATTCTATGCTGAAACAAGTTATATAAAACATTGGTGACATCGAAGGATAATACATATTACAAGGTAGCAGCACTTGTGCTGTATCAGATCTAGTTATATTATTGCCACTATTAAATTTCCAATCCTTGTCATAATGACCCTTGATAATCAGATTTCAAATACTGTCTAAATAAACTCGCTATTCCTTAAATGCAGAAATGAACATTTCTGTTCTTTGAATATCACTGTTTTAATACCAATGGCGTCAATTTTCTTTCATCACTATTTCACTTCGGGTGACGTCTATTGTGATCTCATAAAAACAATATTTAACTGTTTTGTTTTCCCCGTTTTGAGTATAAAATTGTTTTACACTAAGATCACCTGGTACGAGCAGATGTTTTGTTTGAAACATCTGAATCAAAATAAAAAAAATATGTTTTGAAATTGCTTTAAGAGTGGAAGCCTTTATCTAAATACAGTAATTCAAAAGGAGAACTGAACGTCATTTTATGGATTTTGGATTTACAGCTACAAACTGTACCAACATTATTGTAGTTCATTACAAAAATGAACCAACTTCAACCAGCTGCACAAAAAGAGATTCACAAAAAAACAAAAAAAAAAAAAAAAAAAAAAAAAATTTGGGTAAAAACGATATTACAGTTTTCTTTGTAATGGAATCGTTATCTCAAAATATTATTTTGAATCATGTTCTCTATTGTTCTCGAAATGTTTGCATTCAAAAATCTATATTAAACAGACTTTAAATCAATCAGACAATCACGATATTCTTTAATCAATCAGACAATATCGATATTCTTTATCGATAGTAAGATAAAGAACAGGGGTGAAATGGTAGGAGGATGGAGGATCATTACAAAGAAAGGAAAGTCACCTTATTAATTCATTGCAAAATGCCACTAACAGGAATCACGAGTTCGCGAATGAGATAATGAAAGGAAAATTTCTGCACCTTCCAATTACTTGATAAATTGTTTTGTTTATAAAATTCCAATGCTACAGACTTAACAACTATCACAGAACTTATCTCGATCTCAGAATATATGCAAAATGAAAACACTGACGGTTAACAGCTAAAACAAACGACTGTTGACATTGTACTAACTCTTTGCAGACCTTTGGAATTTTTCCGATAACGACTTATTGTTCCAAAATTCTAGCGAAGTTTTAACTATCACAAGAAAATCATTAAAATCCAAACTGCTGAAGAAATGGAGGACTTTATAATGGCACATATAAGTTTGGTGACAATTGTTGCATAAAAAAGGAGAGAAAAACACACACACACACAGTTGGATTAACATGGGTGTAGGCGGGGCTAGATTTAAATTGCTACTGAACTCATTAATTACAGGTGTGTCAAGGACGTTGAAAAGATTTTCTGTGGCTAAGCGTTAAATTCTTCTAAATGTCACAGAGAACAACATAATCGATTGCTCAGATGTTTATAGAATAATAAATATATTATAAAATACAGTTCAAAAATAATGTTTCATAATACAACTATATTTTTTCTACCGTTAAATCAGAAAATAATGAAATGCGTTTTCTTAAAAATCATGCAAATTATGCATGCATGTATGCTTCAATAAGTAAAAGGTACTATTCGAGAGAGAAACAACAAATCATCGAAAATATATTACGGTATCGAATCATTATCTTTATTAATTAATATTGTATAAGCCTCTAATTCATGTGGCGCATGCTGAGTGACATCTTAAACGATTCATATATTTTAGCATAGGAGATGGCAACCAAATAAATAATTTCAAATTTCTAATGTCTTTATCAACTAATATAGTATAAACCTCTGTAATTCATACTAATTCTTACATAATGTATATAATTTTATTATAGGATATGGCAACCAAATAATTTCAAGTTTCTAATGATTGCAAAATTCATGCTTAAATCAAAGAAAATTTACTTCTAATATTTTTAAAAATTATATAATGAATCAAGTGTTTAAAAAGAAGAGATTCAATATTTGATCGAAATTATTAAAAATAGTCAATATCTTCCTCAATGAAACACACTAAATTAAATTTAAATAAATATCAAAAATATAAATAATATTACATAGTACAAATATCAAGAACGTAGCTACTAAAATTTATATCCTAAATATGTATACAATTTTTTTTTATTATCACCTGGAGAAATGATAAGAAAATATATAGTTTTCAGATATTAATATTCGAAAAATTTACATCTAAGTCATAGTTTATATTTTAGGGTTTTTTTTTTCTCTAAAGAATTGTAAACATCAAAGTGTTTAAGAAGAAACGAATCCCAATTGACAGAGTAATCAAAAATAACACTTTCCACAATGAAGCATAGTAAATTATAAATTTAAAAGTAACCATCAAAAAGATAAGTGGGATTATATAGCGCAAAATATCAAAACAGCGCCCTTTAACATTTGAATAAACGAACTGCAATAAGTAGATATTGAGAGACATTTAAGTAGAAGTTGAGAGACATTTAATTTCACTTTAATGCGGAAAGAAATTTCACAAAAGTACATTTTGAATCCCATCAGGCAGAAGAATTCAAGAAATAATGAAATTCTTGAATAGGGCAATGGGACGGCAGTCATCGCCGATTTCAAAAAGAGGCCACGGACGGCGGACGCTCGAAATTCCATTTACAGGGTCATTCCAGAATGAACAAGTAGTTAAAAACGACGAGATACGCATTCCATCCATTTTCCAGAGAAAATACATTCATTCCACAATCTGCTTCAATCGCCCAAGCATAAAAATGGAGCCATTTCCATTTTATCTGATAATGTGGGATTCTTGAAAATGGAAGCAGTTTAAAATTCAATTCCGAATTCAATGTTCTCCAAGAATAGAACGTGGTTAACGTCAATGGAAGATATCATTATACCCGTTCTCATTAAAACTGGATTATTTCGTTCTTTTCCCTCCCTCTAAAACGTAAAAGTTTATCTTCTAAGTGGCCACCTTATATATTTGATAGAGTGCTATTTTATGCAATCATAAAAAAATATTACCATTTTATCAGGTAATTTCTCAATTTGATATCTTAATGTGTTTTTATTATCTTTGAACATGTGTTTCATTTCGCAAGATTTTATTAGAATTATATCATTGGGAAAATCCAAAAAAGAAATATTAAATTTTATTTCAGTCAATCCTTTAAGCTAGATTTTGAAATAATTCTTCGACAATCTTATATAAAGGCGCTTAAGGTAAGTAGAATTTTAAAATATGAGGTTGATCTCGCACATGTAAATGTAATGACCTTCATAAAGGATAAAGCGAGTAAGTTAATACTTAAAGACGATTAATGCTAATTTAACTGAATTGTGAAATGCATAATGGGATTTTTTCTCCCATGAATTAAAAATTGGGCTCGCTTCATTTGGCTAAGTTTATATATTTTATTAAAAAATAAGATATATTTCAACCATGCATTTCTTATTGCCATTTTTAATAACTTAATCTATAATGAACAAATTTTGCAATATATTTAATATATTCTAAATAATAATATAAATGTCGTTTGGTAGCAGTATTAAAAGCTTTAAAATGGATGGGCTGTCGGAATATTTAATAATTAACACTAAATACATAATTTTTTTGTTGTTGAAGAAATTACAGAAAATAACGTATAATATGGAAGAGCATGAGAGTCTCTGATTTAAAATTTGATAAGTACTTTTCCTAATTAATCAATGATCTTTTGCTGATAATCTGTTTTCTTAAAATAAAGGAAAAAATAACTTACTTTACGTATTTACATTTGATTTTACAGTAGCTACAGTAAACATTAATATTAGAAAAAGAAGCATTAATAATATTAAAACATTTTAAAATTTAGTTTACAAAAATGCAACATTTTTAAGAAATTCTGTTTAGAGCATTTACGTGCAAGCGGTTATAATGTGTTATTCATTAATGCACTGAATAATGAAAATAGAACACTGATGCCTATAAATCAAATGGAATGAGACTCGATTGTTCATTATTTATCTTTTTAAAAAATAAATACATGTCATTACAAAAATATTTTACTGTGATTAATTACTCAATATTTTTTAAGAAATAAATATTCCTTAAAATAAGTCAAACTAATAAAAATCAATAATTTGTATCACTTATAATAATATGTTGTCATGAGCTCAAGTAATATTTTATTCGAATAACAAATATGCTAATAAGCGAACAATGGTGAAATCATATAAAGAAATCATTTCCAAATTCGCAAAAGCAACTGATCGCACTCGAAAATGCCTTTACAAATAAATAAGAAGAAAACAAGATCTTAAACAGTTAACTGTTTCGACCTCTTCGGAAAATGCATATCTAAACTGCCATAAACATATACATTATATATAATACAATAAATAATTAATTACAAATATAATAATAAAACAATTACTATATAAATACAATAATTGTCATTGAATAAACTCATCATTACGCAAAATGTTTCACTTTTTCCATGACGAGTATACTCGTCAAAAGCAGTTAACAAGTTAAATCTAATAATGAATACTCACATATAAAAAGGTCAGACATAGTTTCATATGTTCTATTCCATAAATCAGCATCAATAGATATTTGTGACCCACAAAAAAAAATCCTGTATATTAACACTTTCTTAGAAAATAGAAGCCTGAAGAATTTTCTGTCAAAGAAGTCACAATAAAATACAAGAAAAGTCTGTCCACTTCAAAGCTCAGCAACTGTTACACATCCACTTCAGAATCAGTATCCAAAGAAAAAAATGTATATATAAACTCTAACAACGGACTAGCGTGAGGCTAACAAGAAAAAAATTACGCAATGAAACCCAATATCGTAACCATCACCACAACAGCGTTTGAAGTAGGCGTTAAAGAAAACGAAACCCGAATAGCTACTACTGAGGAGATTTCGCCTACGTGAAAGCACCACGGAGATATGGACACTGTTGACAGCTCTCACCTACTTCACACAGCACGATGTTTGCTGAAAAGACCGGTACCAAAACTCGAGAGCATGTTTCAACAACTCGATGTTGTTTACAGTGGAAAATCGGAACGAGTAAAATAGAGCTGTAATTAGCGGTGGATTCGACTCTGAATTAATGTCTCTCTCGTTAGCGCTTCCATAGCCTGAAGCGCGGGAAATTAGACGTTGGTTAGACAAATCGAACGACATTTGATTATGAGGAAGAAGTGAAAATAAATGAATTAATTTATTCTTCATTGAATATATCAATTAAAAAAGTGTTTTAAATAATAAAACCGGATTGGTGCCATTTTAGTAGAACATAAGTAATAAAATCAAAATAACTAACTCGTTATATAGTATCGCTACACTCACCTTATTTAATAAAGGAAAATTTTTGAAGATATCCAGGAAGTATTTAGTCAGCTATTTACATAAAAAAAAAAGAAAACAATATACCTTCTTACGTTACGCATGGATTAGAATTGAGGAAATACACGAATGGTTTGAACATTTACATCCAGTACTACTGGATGTTAAAAAGTAGAATATTAAATAATATAGATCTAGATTACGAAACATGGACGGCGGCTTTCAATTACACAAGGAAAGTATTTTTAGTTATTTCATTTGACTTCTTTTTATTTTATTGGGAGCACAATTAGTACATGTGTTTTCTTTTCGATGAAATACATACGTATTTATAAAGAGTATAGATACGTATTTATACATACGTATTATTTTGAGACAATGTATTGCGTAAAATTAATTAAATGCGTATTTTTGGAGTCACTTTTTTTTTTTTTTTTACTTTCTCGTATATGAAATATTCGAAGAGAAAAGAGTACTGTAATCGGTAAAGAATTCGAATTCAAGATTTTGACGAACTTTCTCGTTACCTACTTTTTCTTGAGAGCGAAAAACACATTTTTGGAATATTTTCGTCTGTCTGTGAACAAGATAATTTAAAAACACTAAAATGCTAGACGGGTGAAATTTGGTATGTATTCTTTATTTCAAATTTGTAGAATTCCATCAAATTTTGAAAGAAATCTAAACAAAAGAAGTCTGTTCTTTCTGGTTGTCTGAATACAAGCTCAATTGACCATTTCAAAAAGATGAAAGCTAGATGGACAAAATTTGGATTTAACATTTAATGTTTAAGTATATAAGTCATACTTCTGCCCCTCCGACCCCCCAAGAAGGCACACGGATTTAAACCATAAAACTGAATGACCGGACCGCCGCAACAGCAACACTGGCGAGAACTGTGGTTGGTGCCATGGTAAGGGCCATCTTATCTTGAGTCTTAAGGGTCACCGGCCAGGTACAACCCTCCCCGAAGGAAGTGGGAGGAGTTATTTACCCTATTGTCTATTGTATGTCTATTTGTGTACCCTCCAGGGTGGCGAGATCCAACCACCATGCCGGAAGCGTCTCATCCTCATTTCGAGAAATCAAATTTCGAATAAAATCGACAGAGTTGACCGTTCATTGATCTATACTTTAGCAAGCACGCAAACGTGATAATTCAGCAACACAATCACTTAAATAATGAAATTTGGTATGTGATTTTGTGACTACAATAGCAACCCTATATCAAGTTTGGCTTTAATCAGTAGGAATAAATGTGTCCAAAATAAACTTTTGACTTTTTTTTTTGGCACTTTTGTATAAACTACATACGATAATCGCCAAAAATTCAACGAACATCGCATTCTAATAGACTTTTCTGTAGCTACTGTTCTCCGTCAATGGCATATGTTTAATAATACATAAGTACATTTATTAGAAGGCATTATTATGCGATATAGTTTAGTAGATATCACTCATGCTGGTTTTTGACTCAGAATTTTCATTTTTAAAAGTGTGAAGAAAAATTCAAATATATTGTTATAAAATATTTATAAAAAATCAGCAGAATAGCATAATATTTGTTTCATATTAATCTTTTCCGGCTACTCATAAAAAAATTCCATCTGATGTAAAATTCTATATTATATATTTCTTTTAAGAGCAAAGCGATTTTATATTACTTGTTTGATATTTGTTAAGATGGAATTTTGGCATCGATTTATCACTTTCTGATGTGCCATAATACTAAATTTCTATTTGTGTGTTCTCTTAGACAATATATATAATTTCTTGATTATAAGTCAAGAGATTATATATTATCAAGAGAATATATATTAACCATATATATTATCTTGATTATAAGTCAATTTATTAATTTAATAACAAGTTGATCTTCTATGTCGCTTGACGATACATATGAGAAAAAATGGTTTGAAAATTCCATAATACATGATACATTTAAAAAATATAAACTAAATAAAAATAAGAAAATTGTACTTATAAAATCTATTTTAAGCATATATATATATATTTAACAAAATCAAGTTTAAAAAGCTGTTCATTAAATTTATATATTAACTTCTCAAACAAGAAACATTTCGTATATTTTATACATTTATGGTAAGTGGCTTTGACGATGACAGAAACTTGCGATTAGAATTTAACTGAATATTACAGTTAGAATTAGAATTGATGATTAGAATTAAATAAGCTTCAGAAATAAAATCCAAATTCGGAAATCTTGGCAATCCACCAATCACCTCATTAATTTAAAAATTCCAGTATTTATTTTGGAAGGAGAAATAAAAAATCTAATAAGTCAAGAAAAAGTTAACTAAAATTGACTATTGAAAACTAACAGTACATATACAATGAATGGAGTAATTAATGACAATGTTAAGTATATCATATATTACACAATTTACACTTACACGAATAAAACCAGTTATTTTTTTCCTCATATAACGACTGCAAACAATACAAGGCTACTTTCTTATCTAACTCACGATATCTTCAAATAAGAATTAAAAACCCCTATCGGTACCAGGTTTCTCCAGCTTTCAAGGACAATACGCAGCTTGATCGAGGAAAGAAGGTGTGTTGTGGCGAAGCTAGTACGCGTCTTTCAGACTGAAGATTTTCCTCGGGCCATTCAGTGGCCATTGTTGTTTTGTTTTCATAAAGAATTCTTCGATAATGGCATGTTCGAGGAACAACAAAAACTTAATGGCACCGGAATAAAGGGGTATAAATTTTCCCCTATCAGGAAAATTTAAGAATGAACTGAAGCAAATCTGATCAGCTTGTCAACGACTTCAGTATTTGGTATCCATCAACTTATCTTCCTAAATACAACAATGAGCACGTAACCTTATCAGGCCACATAATTTTAAGGGTCTTAAGAACGGTTATCAGGTCTTTTTATGTTTTGGAAGGTACCCTTTTGTTGTGTTTAAAACATCAATATGCAAATTGGACTCATTTTAAAGAGCCAGACAGAGATAAGAGAACATTATGTCAATTTATTTTTTTAATAGGAAGTGTGTTATGAAATACTTTTATTATAATTATATATTTCATGGTATTTGCAAGAATTTCACCGAGTTCCAGAAGTTTCAGTATTTGAGAAATCAATTCAAAACAGGAAGTTTATAAAACGAAACTGTTAGTTATGCAACAACAACATGTGCATAACTAACAGTTTCATTGTTCAACGTTTTATTGTTTAAAACAATCGCAAAGTCGTTTTCAAAGTCATGGACGTCTGTTTAATTTATAACGTTAACAAATCATTTGTTTAAATCAACCAATCAAAATTAACAATTTATTGAGCTTCCCATTTAATCTCTAAAAAAATCAAATACAATTTTAAATGGACTTTATTATTTTATCCATGTAAATTTTCTTACATAGTTATTCGGGTACAACGTTGTGAAAAAAAATTATAAAGGTTTCGTATTGAAACAAGTGTAGATAGACAAATTATGCGCTTTTCTAAAACTCGCAAAGTCTAATTTCGAATTGACAATTTATAGATTGTAGTCAGAAGACGAACAGTTCTTGAGCTGGCATCTCCCTTTCATTATTTCCGAATCACACAAGTCTGAGGGCGTTTAAATTGCCAATAAATACAAAATGCACTTGGGTTGCATACACGATCGATTTGAGATGACATTGGTATTTAATGAAAAATGATTTATCACTGATATTTAATAAAAAATGCAATTCATGCAGTTCATTTTATGTTCTCACCATAAATGATTCTCTGTAGAGAAGATACTTGCCCCCAACTGTATGGTAGTTCAATTGTAAGCAATCGTATTGGGAAATGCGCCTAACTCCAAAATGCATGTTGCACTTAGAGTCTATCGCTAAACATTTCCCCCTTTCAGTAAAACCAGAAGAAATCCGTCATCTTGAAATAAATATTATTGTATCAATTGAAATACCTATTTCTCTATTACACAAAAAAAAGGGGGAAGAAAAAAGACGGAAATTCCCAACATACAGCAGAATAAGGCAATTTTTGTGAATTATAAGACAAATTATAAACACTGAAACAATAGCAGATCTATTAAAAATGCCTTCCAATAATATTTCAAATCTTTTTTAAAGAGTGTATTTTCCTTGAAGGAGAAATTGCATTGCATGCATAATCGTTTGCAAATTTGCGATTTACGTGTTGTACTTAGAAAAGCCGAGACAGCTTGAGAAAGAATATATCATACACCAAAATAACCATTCTGTAACATTATTAAAAAAATCATATTACGCAAAATAAGTAAAAGTAGGCACCATATCATGACAATATTAAAATTAGGAAATATTTATGTTTTATTTTCTATGCATAAATATCATTATAATATTGTAAAATATGGCTAGAAAAATTTTCAATTTCAATTTCTAGGTACAGTTACTAAATTCATTCTGGAATTTGGTGAGAAATTTTATTAATAAAGTAGTGTTATCCAAAATTTTCATTTTGCGATCAATTTTCCACTAGAAAAATTCTGTAGAGAGTAATTATAAAATTAGAATATAAATAAAAAAATACAAAATGAAATTTTATTTAAAAGAATTAAATCAGTAAATTTTATAGCATTCACTTTGGCGAAAAAGATTATAAACTATAATGATTTTGTTGATTAATCTAAAAATAGAATATTTTATGAGCGTTTCCGATTGTTTTCAGTTCATTTTGGAGATGTAGGCACTCTTCTATCAGATCTTCAGTTAAAATTCTTACTCAAAAATACTTTTCACAATGTCTTCACTTATTTAATTTAAAATTACTGCTTATAATATTCAATTCACTTACAATTCTCAGATAAAGCGGAAGAACTGTAACTAGATTAAATAGAAGAACTTTTAAAAAAAAATTATGTTATGTAAATGCTTTATTTTAACAGAAATAAACCTTTTTTGCGAAATATTTAAAAATAACGAGGATATGAGGTTGCATATAGATAAGAAAATATTTAGAAATGCTGTTTCTCACGCTAAATAGACCAGTGTCTGAAAAAGCGAATGGAACAAGCGTAACTAGAAACTGTTTCAAACTGGAATAGAAATAAACACTAAAATCGCACCTGCTTTCAAAGAAGCATGCATAATAATAATGCAATTCTGGTAAAAGCAGGTAAAAAAATATATGCGATTAAAAGATGATGACGAAAATTGTTATTTATGCTTTATTCATTGCCTATGCGATTTCGAGCTTCAAAACCCCTAACCAAAACAACATCATGTTCTCACATGATAAAAGACAACTCCAGATAAAAAATGAATATTCGCCAAGTTCATGCTGTCAAAAACCATTCGCGTAGATTAGTCCTAACAAAGGATCTAAATCATATTAATATCTTTTTATTGTATTTATATTATTTCTCATTACAATATTATTTATTATTTTTTTCAAGTCCCCAAAATGCAATATTCATGGCCCTGAAAGTTAAAACTGGAAAAATCGGCCAGTTCATTAAGGAAAAATTAATTTAGAAATATTAACCTTTGACATGAATTTAGCATTTTTATTGAATCTACCAAGTCATCCTTGGCAAATTTTTTGGCGATTAATCCATGGCATGCGGTAAATAATATACGAAAACCAAATCTGTGTTTTCAACCCGTTTTTCACAACCAATTGAAACCAAAATTTGACACAAAACTACAATTGTAATCACAAACCAATTTTTGATGCATTTCAAGTCATTGCGTTTTGAGTTAGCACATTTACATCTTTCTGAAAGTATATACCGACAGACAGTCGTTCTCTTTTGGTTTGGCTCAAAATTTGACAGGTATTTATACTACAGATGTTAAATATATGACCGCATTTTATCCATCTAGCTCTCTTTATTTTGTAGCTATTCTGTTTACTTATTTTCGAACGGCTGGGCAAAAAAATAAAATAAATCCAAAAGTAAATAAATAAATCTATTCAGAGGCAGATTTCCTGTGAATGGATTTAGCTCAAAATTTGACAGAAATCTGCAAATTTGGTGTAAAGACCATATACCCAAATTTTTTCGTCTAACTCAAATCATTTTAAAGTTATCTTTGTCACAGCCAGACAAACATAATGCCAAAAATGTGTTTTTCGAACTCAGATCTAAAACATGGAGATTCGTCAAAATCGCGAGTTCGAATTTTTTGACGATTCCAATACTTTCTGTATAATTCGTATATGAAAAAATAAAAATACCATCAATTTAAAGGCATTTTTCTTTTTCAAATATATAAATTTCCTAAAACGCTCATATTTGAATAAAGCATTCGACTGAGGCCTTAAAATCATTGGTTTTATCCTCAACTCTAATATGCTTTTAACAATTTCGCCCACAAGGTTGCAGAATAATACAACAAAATGGGAAAATAATGTGTTTTTTTAATTACACTGGACAAATCATTGTTAAAACCCACACTTTCCCAAAGGCGTTCCTAAGCTTTTGGTAACACAAGATTCCAACTAAGTACACACCAAAACTTGCCTCTTTAGCGCCTTTGGAAGTGAATATGGCGATTACTAATTGCGTTAGGAAGCATATGAGAACCTGTGCCAACCTCGTAGCGACATCCAGACGCCGGGGAGGACACAACAGGAAAAAGTTCGCGATGGACCGCAGGAAGCGAGATCTTTTATTTTTCATGTTTGTTTCCTGGCATTTTATCATCCACGCAAAGGGTTTGCGCAACACGCATGCTTCATGAATGAAACGGCACTTCTATTTTTCATTAATGTTTTTCAAAACCGGGGCACAAATATCTAACGGACGTACGAAGAGCGACGCGTTAAGATCCGGTCAAAAAAAAATACTCCAGACTAAAGATTTTGTCTCCATGGGGTTGGGATGGAAATATTGAATGGACAGGCAATAATAAGACCAGAGCAAGGTTACAGAGTCGGATCAAGCCATAAGAAATTGAGCCAACCATAAGAGTCTATATTTTACTATTATCTTTAGAAAAAAAGTTTGGGGAAATTTAAAAATCGATAAAAATAAAACAGGCATAAATACAGCGTCTGAAATTGTGGATCCCGATCTCAAGTGAAATTGAAATGATTATTATATACTTTGTTTTTCAAAAATTGAAAGTTAAAAACAATATTTTAACATATACAATTATATATTTTTTTATCCTGTTTGAAACTAGGAGATATTTTCTAGCAAATCTCGTAATTTCAAACCGATGTCTGGTCATATGTTGATATTATCTCTTCCCCCAATCCACCAAATTTCCATGTCAAACCAACATTTTCCCTCAACATTTGACAAGCCATTGATCTATCTGCCAGGCGAATTGTTTCCGACATTAGGTCGAAATCGTTTGAGCCTTCAAACGTAAATTTTAGCCTAATTTTTTTTATTTGGCATTCGAAAGTTAGTCATTTAGTATTATAACGTTTTTTAGAAATAATGAAATATTTTAGACATTTCTAACAGATATATCTACTATACATATCTTCTGTTTTGTATTATTACAGAATAGTGAGTGAATGAGTGAGTTATTGTTTTATGTCACAAGTGCCATCTTAAAGAACAGAAAACAGAAGCTGACGTCTATTACTTTAATATTTATTTGGAGAAGTTATTTACTTCATTGTATTAATTCCAGACGAATCATTTTCTGGATAAAAGAAAAATGTAAAAATTATTTGAAGGAACAAATACCAAGAATCAAAAGGTGATTAATGTTGTAAGATAAATAGATTTCCTTTTGGCATGCATTATTATAATAACAATGAATGCATTATTGCATCAGTATTAAATATGGCAAAAAGCTACAATAGAATTGCTAATTATCATTCCGTTCATGGAATTAGGGAGCTAAAAGAAAAATAAATAAATTGCTTTGTCCACATATAGCAGAGGCTTAAATGTATCGTTTTAATTCAAAAGATTTATTACAATAAATTGATTATTGCATAAAATTTCCCTTTTCACAATGTCAAAATGCTTAAAAAAAGACCAAGTTAGTTTTAAATGCCAAAAATAATTAAACATTTTCTCTTGTTTTTTATAGACCCGTCAATTCTAGTCATAGTTTAAAAAACTTTGTTCATAAACCCGAAGACTACAAATATCTTCACATTTATTCAAAATCAACTGCCACTTGATTTTCAAATTAAATATATTATTAGAACATCTGGTACTTCATTCTTAATTAAATTCCTATATTTTAAACAATTCTTACTGAATATTTTTGAATAATTTGATAAAAGATATTAATCGATTCCACAGAAAATACTAATGGCACATGTGAGTGCTATTTATTTTTAACAACAAAATATTTTAAATAAAATAACGCTATCCTTCGCCTAGAAATACAGATGATCATACAACCATTCCCTCTTCTTAAAGTAAGCAATGAAATAGGAACCCTCTTATTGTAATTTTCTTTAAGTCTTTTGAATATTCTTTCGGATTTCAAGAAGCTTTTCACTTATCTAATCGTTCAATAGTTAGGATTTTCAGAGTTAATTATTTGAAAGCATTTACTTTGTAGTTAGTTATATGATGGTAACAGGCGGTAGAGTTTCAACAAAAATAAAAATAAATGCAAAATGCATGCAAACAATGGATAAAGGTTTTAATATTTTAGGGAAAAAATATTCCTAAAATCCTGTTAAAAAATAATTCAGGAATAAGCTATAATTCAAGATATCTTCCTCGAGGTACATAAATGCTTAAAATTTTAATTTAAAAATTATTCTGACACCTAAATAAATTTATGTAAATGCCTTTGTGAAACAAAAATAAAATATGTGCACATTTAATAATGGATTGACAAAATTCGATCCTCGTGACGGATAATAGCACTAGTAGATATAGCAATTACTAAAAATGTATTAACACGAATGATCCCCGTGAAAAGCAAAAATTATAAAGAATCGCCAAAAGGAAACTCACCTCAATCGAGATACTCCAACATGAAACATAATAAGATGCATCTCCAATTGGGCAATTTCCATCTTCATTTTGATAAGTTTTCAGAAAAAAGTCCAGCCGAAAATAAACGTTATAACTATGTTTTTCACGCGATTTCAGATTAACAACAATAAATCGAAGATTAAAAATTCATGACAATACATTCATGGGAAAATATTTGTTTTTGTACTTGTTCTTTTAAATTTGTTCAATGACATATCATGTTGGGTGACATTAATCCATTTGCTGTATGTCTGCTGTGCCAACTAAAAGAGAAGCAAAGTCGGAGCTTTTCGCACCTATTCACTTTGCAAAGTGACGAATTTCTCAATATATGCGTCCAATTGCGACTTCTGACGATCTTTCTCTTAATTTATTCAAGCAAACACGTCAACACTGCAGCTGTACAAACACATGCCAATATCCATCTGCCTAGTTAAAAATTTCCAACTTTTGGGACAGCAAAGTTTCATCACTTGGCTAATAAGACATTTAAAGAGTATCCCTGCCGATCATTGGTTGCAACATTCAATTTTATTATTTTTTTAAATCTGTTTTTTTTTTTTTTCGCAGAATTTCTTCAAAACAGGTAGACGGCTACATATCGCCAACAGAAATTGTATCACTTGTCTCAGGTTTCACAAAAGAATAACAAAGGATTTGCGAAACTTAAAAGTATACCATCCAGCAGAAATTTGACAGCCCACTGGTTCGTTTCTTGGAATATTGCGCTACATGACAGCCACGGAAACAGGGATTTCTGCTCAAGCGATGGTATCTGAATAATAAAGAGTTGCCTCTTTACCGAGAAAAACAATCCTTCTTCCGAATGAAGCAAATTAAAAAGTACAAGCTTTGGAAGAGAGGAGAACCAGTTTGCAAACGCAGCGCCCGTTCTAGGCGGCTGCATTATTCACCTGCTGTAGAAAATATTAGTGTGCGCTCTTCCGGAGAGAGCGGAAGTTTTATGTAAAAACGTACATAATATCGTTATGCATGGTTTGGAAAAAGATTCGCGTTGAACTTTCATATCTATGTCAAATACTGCTTTTTTAATTTTTTAAAGAGGTTATTCGAGAATGGACACTGAAAGAAATATGGTTCACGATAATTTATGTTAAGTAGATTTGCAAATTGAAAATTAAAGCTATATATCACCGCAAGCTTTAAACAAAAATATAAATACAAATTGTGAATCTTTATACATGAATAATAAAAAAGAAAAATTCCTTTGATTGAGCTGTTATCTGAGAGACAGATTGGCACTTTTCTAGCATAAGAGTTTTTGGAGTTTTGTTTTCAAGTACAACAATTATTGACATTTAAGTTTAAAACAACTTCAATTTATAGCAAAAATATATATCTAATAAAAATACAAATATATAAAAAAAACAATAAATTATTAAAAATTCTTCTGCTAAACCACTATTGTTTTCTTATGTTTCGAATTTTAAAAAATGATAATATTTTAGGTTATTAATTTTAAAATAAGCTTATAAATTTTACTGATTTTCAATGATAAATGTTTAAATAAAATTTATTATTAATCATACTTAGGCCTGAATGTAGCTCAACTTTTCTAATTTCACACAATAAAGAAATCAGTATCAATACAATTTTTTTTATTACTTCCTTCCTGCAATACATTTGTAACAATTCCTATAGCAATAGAAGCACGTTTTCAACAATAAACAGTAATTTGTATATATTTGACGGTCATTGTGAATAATCGGTTTATTATTAATAATTAACATGGTTAATATTAATAATAATCGACAAACGTACTAAATTGATTAATCACTTTTACTAATCGTTAAGATTTTTTTTGATAATAAAATGTTAATCAAATTAATCAAATATTATTTTGAATCTCTCAATATAAAAAACTTTTTATAACATGATATGAAAGTAGTTTACTTCTTTTCATAGTATAAACAGTGCATTAAATTATAGAATTATTTATTAAGCAATCTTTACAAAAGCATTTTAACATACTTCATATGCTTTTATAAATAGAATTACCATATTTTAAAATTAATTTATTTAGTTAAACCAATATTTAGTGAAACACTAACTTTCATAAGTCAACCATTTAATGAGGTGTTACAGACCCAATAAAAATGCATATTCGCAACAATTTTACAAAAATAAAAAACCCCAACAGAAATATTAATAAAAAAAGAAAAAAGAAAATAAGTCAGATCTCTAAAATGAGTATGATAATTTTAAGAATAGGTAAGCAGGGTATTTGAAATCGCGATGCGGTATTATTTCCAAAGGAATTGGCAATCATTGGCGATATCTGCTACCTACAAAATTACGATGCGATTCCACGCATTTGTAGGTTTGCAAAAGCTTGTTCTCCCACACTAGAGCACGCGAAAAACCGAATTCAAGGGCGGCATTCCAAAATTCGCGTGCCCACGAGTAGGTGAAGAGCTAAAGGTTTTGAAGTTAATTGTTATTCAAACGACAAGTTGTGTCTTCGAGAGCAACTTCCAGGGAAATTAGCGAGAAAGTTCGGAAAGGGAGGAAAGTCAAGAAATTCATCAACAAGATTTGACTTCTAATTAGCATTGTCCGCCTCCGATGTTTTTAAGTGGGTGGTGAATTGCCGATCAGAAGAGGCATTAGTACAACAGGTAGATAATCATTTCTTCATTATTTAAAAGCACGAAATAGAGAAAATATTAATAAATATTTACAAAAAATTGTGTTTTATATTAAAATATGAAAAAATTAATGTCGCAGTTATCAGATACCATTGGTAATAATACAATCTTAGGCACTGTACATTGGTAATCTACAATCTTAGGCAATTAGAAGCGTCTTAGGCACTGTAAAATAGTTGGATGGTAGATAAACTAAGTTTTTCCAAATTAATGCATTAACAATAGCATAGAAAAGGGCGGGGGTATGCATGGATACTCTAGGTAACAACTTAAAGAATGTTTTCGACTAAATGGTAAAGTACATGCGTTCATAAAATAATTGGAAAAAAAAAGTGACCCTCTTTTATGTTACAAGGTTAAATGAGTGTTTAACTTAATCTGAAAGATATAGTTAGTAATATTTTAAAATGCTGTGTGGCAGGAAATTATTTTAAATATAAAAATATCTTTTTGAAAGTTTTTTAATAAATCAGATACCTCAGCACGACCTTAAACAACGTATGTGTTTTATCGCAAATAAAAGTTAACAGCAGATGTCTTGACAGGTGGTAAGATAAACTATAATGATTTTAATCATATGCTATTCAAATAACTTTTTACTAATTTCAGAATTGACATTTTTACCATTTTGAAAAAATAGTTTGAATTTTATTTTGAAATAAAATGCAAACCATGCAGACTAATACACATGGTATGCTATTTAGGTTCGTATTAGTGAAATACAATTTTATCGCTAACTTATTCAAAAATATATAGATATATAACTTATAAATCAATTTAATTCATAGAGCAGTAAATTACAAATTAGAAAATATGTCTCTAAATGTATAACACCACAAGGGTCCTTCATTCATCCAAAAGAGCACCGCAACTTTCAACATAATTTTCCTGGTTCAGAGCAATTACGGAAATCCTCATCAATACAGATTTTAACTTCCTAGGTTACATGGCATTTACATACTGAACTCATCTGATACCGAAGCGGTTGCCCTTGCTCAAAGATAGGCAAAACAACTGTACAACCTCTTTAACCTCAGCAATTGATTACTTAAAAGTTCATGTTACGTGAGGTTTTATAATGAAGCAAAATGGATAAGTGCGAACATGAAAAAGGTGCACATGAGGAAGGGGATGAGAGAACGAGGAAACAGAGGGGACAGAAAAATAAATCCTTTCAAAGGCCTTGCGTGACTCGACCCCGAAATTCTCAAGGTGAAATGGAATTCCTAGATAACCTAGAAATGCTAATAAAAAGCGTGGGTAGGTATAGAGATGGATGGATAGCTTGCGGAGATGGAAAAAATAGCGATTGAAATGTTTGGAATGGATTTCAAAACAAAGAAGAATTGCAAGATTATGGAGAATCCAGTTTTCATAAAAAAATATGTAATCGGACTTACTTATTCGAATAGTAGAGACAACATGTAAAAAATAATGTACAAAAATCCAATTTTTGGAAATAAAGTCTTTTTCATTATTCAAATTTAATACCTGAAATTGTTTAAATATAATTCAAGTATATATCTTCAAATATAATACCTTAAATATAGTAATTAATACCTTAAAATAATTACAATAGTTCTCAGACATTGTAGTATATAATGCATAATAGGACACGCGAAACTTTTTTCCAAATAACTTTTTCAAATTAATTGAAGTAAAATTTTAATTTTCATAAGCAAAGATATTGAAATCTTAAATTTAGAGTTTTGTTAAAAGAGAAATTATTTTTTAAAAAAATGCAATTAACTTAAGAAAACGGAGTACAGCAAATTATCAATGAAAATTTCACAGGAAAAAAACTAGGAATGATACTGAATAAAGTTTAAATAAATTCGTCTGAGAATTAAAATATTTAATAACAGACGCGAGCTCAATAGATTGTAAAATTTTAAGCTAATTAAATTCTTATCGTATGAAACACTCTGGCAATACATCGATTTCACGCCCATTCCCTTCCATAAAGAAAGGAATATTCAATATATATAATGCTTCTTTTTTAATCATAACTCGGCTGTATACAAGTAATACTTTTGATCATATTTTTATTCCAATAAAAAACAAATGATTGAATATACGCATATTAAGTACACTGATTACAGGGAGTAAAAGATATGTATAATAGTCTTTTTATTGAAGGAAATAAAATAAAACAGAGAAGGAATAAATAAATAAATTACATCATTTTCTTCGAAAGAACAATAATCCATTTACAAAACAGTCAATAATTTGGGCATCTGCATTGGATTTTAAAAATCATTAATCTAGACAGATACCATGCGAAATCGATTACCTCAAAATGCTGAAACTGGAAATAAAAATAGAAGGGGAAAAAAAAAGTAATGTATAGAATAAAAATTACCAGGGATTCTTATGAGCAGGCAATATCCTACGCAAGCATCCATATTTCAATCTTCTGTCAATGTCACACACAAATGAATGCCTCGAACCATATAATGTTCCATTGATCAGAATAAACATTTCTTCAATGGTTATTTTTCACGAGAAACGATAACATCCTATTTACATCAATTTAGAAAGAACTTTGGGACTGTATTAATTTCATCTCGACTTTTAATAAACATCAAGGGTATATCCAAGTTGTTACAAACAGGCACAATGACGTCATTATAGTAGAATTCAATACCGAGTATTCCAATTTTCGCCATTTTACGCTAAGTCATCAGGACTAACGAGCACCTGCTGCGTGTATCAGATGTCAAGCGATGCAAAAAGTACACGGATGCACCGCATGACTACGAAATAATATTACACAATTTAAAAAAATAAATCAGATATTAAAAATAAAAGATGTGAAAGAAAAAAAAAAAAAAAAGGCTTGTATATAAAACTATTAAGCTTTACTATCTATCTGCTTAGCAAATGAATTTGGCAAGCAGCCATTTGGATAATTAATTGATGAAATTAGATCCTCTTTAGTAGTAAAATAAATACGTAACCATCTTCCATTGTATTGGTGCTAATTTAATCTTCATTGTACTACTATATTCATTCGCGTATTTCAAAGAAAATTGTTCAGTTACTTCCCAGCATTTATAATATTGTTTTTTAAACTTTATTTTTGTAGTGGCTTTCTGACCCTTTTTTATGTACTTATAATGGAAATTACAAATAATAATAATAAACAGAAGGTGTATTTATCCGTTTACTTCCCAGTAAACTTACACGGCAAAGTTTAATTATTAGATTTATTACAATTATTAGACGTTCTATAATAATACACTTAATAGTGTATGAAAATTAGTATTTTTTTTTTTATCTTGTAGACACAGATTGGTAGAAAGGTAAAGCGTTATTTCAACGACCTGTCGCCTTACAGACGGGGCACGCTTTCCCCCCTTAACCCTCTCTTGCGGTTTTATGGGGTGCTTTGATGTTTGTCCAGTTTACCGACAATTCGTCGGTAAACTGTCCAGGCATCAAAGGACTCCAGTAAACCACAAGAGAGGGTCAAGGGGAGAAAGAGTGTCCCGTCTGTAAGGCGAGAGGTCGTTGGAACACGGCTTAACAGCTTTATCGAGCCCTGATTAAGCTGTGCGAGGCTCTCAGTCAATGCAATTTTCGGGGCCATCCCTTTCCTTCTCTAAACACCTGAAACGAATTTTTTTTCTTACCGATTTTAATTTAGTAATTATACTAACAGGTTTATAAATAGTAAATTTTATTATAAACAGAAATAAGATTTCAGCATCAACCATCTTCAAGACAGTAAGTTCCTATAGACGTATATATAAAAATGAAATTTAAAAATAATTTAAATAAAAAGATATCCCAAAAAATTCACAGTTTTTTTTTTTTAACGTGTTGTCAAATGTGTGTCAAATACAAAGTTTGTCTGAATT
>JAPMOR010047911.1:33631-51891 GCA_026543865.1 Argiope aurantia | reverse complement strand
GTGTGTCAAATACAAAGTTTGTCTGAATTGTTTAAATGTAAGTCATTCCGCCCACTGGGGGGGGGGGGGAATCCTAAAAATTTGCAAGCTAATTTAGAAAAACGACAAAATTATGAGCAAAATATTCAGAAACTTCGAAAAAATTGATTCTAATCTGATTATGTTTGAGTACATGATGCATTTGAATTGAGTGAAGCACAAAAGTAGCTCATCCTGGAAATATTGAGAAAAATTCCCTAAACCAAAGGACCCCTTATATTAGCGAGTCCCTAGGCATTTGCCTACTTTGCCTATTTGATAATCTGATCCTAAGGTTTTTTGTTTTTTTTCGCATGGCATTATATTATAGAAAATTTTAAAAAGATAAAACAAGACATTCTCTTGTATACATAGTTTAAAAAAACAATCAATATTTGTGATCAAAATAATAGTTTTAATAATTCATTACCATTACTTTTTTAATTTTATAGAAATTGCTTTCACTAAATAATGTTTTAATTTTATTATTTATTTTCCAACATGTTACAGCCTCTTTCTCCTTTTTTTTTTTCCGTCCCAAAAGCAGTTGTATATGTGAAGAAGCCTTGAAATAACCGATAAAGATGGAAACAGATGTGGCGACACCTGGTATCGAATGTTATTGACTTCTACATTAGATACATTGTTTACTTTTACAATCCCATAAACGAAAGAACATAAAAAAAAAAAAAGATACTAATCGCACCAATTCCTTCCAAACCCAAACACACTTGTCAACGCCGATGTTTAGATATTTATCCGTTTGCTCACGTGTAGCCGAGACAACTTAAGGGCCATAAATGGGGGAAAATATTCCAAAACAGACATTGGAACTTCCACTACGCTCCACTTAATCATACTGGTGGCAGACACGTGCCTTAATGCGATGAAAGACGAAACGAAAACATTAACTATTGGTTGAAATCTTTTCAACGCTGCAATAAGTCTGGAGTTGATGGTAGATTCTTCCATTTTTAGAGCCTGAGGCAGACAATGAATTAAAATGTTTCGATTTTTTTTTTTTTTGGAATGGAAATATCGATAGAATAAAACATTTCATGTTAAACTTGGTATGGAGATGTTATTCTGTGAAATTTCTATGGAAACATGGAATATATTTAATTCCTACTCTTATTTAAATTTGTTTTATTTAACCTTCAGTTTCGAAGAAAAGTGAGAAATAGTTTGGTCGTTCTGGTCAATGATACCAGAACTGGCACATACCTTTAATTCCTCGCCAAGCCAATAAAAGAACGGGGTGCCAGTATATTGTCAGTCCATTTCAGAAATGTTTTGTTATATGAACACAGAAATTAAACAATTTCTTAAAATTAATAAATACAAATTCGTACAAAATTTATAAAATATGTAATTAAATATTTTACTATTTTCAGGTTACAATACGAAGAGAACAGTTAGGAACTAGTTGTTATTCTTGTTCATTTGTTTCAAGAAACTTGCTGAAAATTCTAGGATATATTTCTGTGGTCTAATTTAACTTGCAGTATGCAAAATTAATTTGCTAAACTCGAAAGACCCTATAGAGATTATCTTATACTTAGAGATTATCAGTTACCTCAAGGTCTAAAGGAGAAAGAAATTTTCTTTTTCATGCAGCGGCAGAAATTACGACTCTACATTTCCATTTCAGATATTTTCAGGAAACTAGAAATTTCATCTTCGAAGAATGCAATAATGGTCAAAAATTGCATACATGTACATAAAGAAAAAAAATATATGCTTAAAATAATTCAGGAAATTGAAAAACAAACTAATTTTCAATCAACTTTCAAAATTTAATATACATAAATATAATTAAAAATTTTGATGTGTTTATTTCTGCATCTGTACTAAACAAAGCGAACTTATTTTATTCATTTAAAAAAAAAACCCAAAAAACAACAACCTTATTTTCGAAGAATTATAATTAAATAAAAAGAAGTTTGTACTTTGATTTTTCTGGAAGATAATAAAAATTCTAAGCCGAATAACGATAATTTACGAAACTACAAATATATATTTTCAAAGTTTTGTAAGTGAGCTATTCAAAAATGTTCTTTTTTTTACATTAAAAGAATTCAATGAGTTTCAAAATAAACTGAATATCAGAAATACTTTGCGAAACTGAACATAAACTTTCGAAATTCAAAATTTGAAAATAGCAATACGACTAAATGTTGCGATAGTTAATTCCATGAATTATGCTTATCGAAACGCAATTCTCACGTTCAACAATATATAGAATAATTAAGCAATCGATACGTTGCTCAATCTTAATATAATTAAAAGTCATTGTGACTGTGTGTGTGTCTGTTTGTTAGAACGCATGTTTCACATCTAACCGATTGAGCAGATATCAATCATCGCTTTGAACATTTATTCGTTATGAACTAAATTTCAGATTTCCAAATTGCAATATTCAATTAAAAATTAAATTTTACCGTTTTTCTACCGTGGCTTAGAAGCAAATTGTTTTACTTTAAAAATTTTGATATCATCTGAAAATTTAAATTCTTACCTTTTCAGTGATGCCGAATTCTTTTATGTGCAATTGTTCCTTTAATTTTTATTAACTTTTTTTTAAATTTAAGGCAAACGATTTTGAAATATTCTAACAATACAACTCTTATATATTCTACCATTATTTTTGAAACTTTTGTTTCATATCTTTTGGGGGTTTTTTATTATTCATTTAATAAAAAAATGGATCCTAAGGGAATTGAAAGAACTAATGATATATTCTTCATTTTCAAGTGATAAGAGCAATCAATCAAGTGGTATGGTACAATAAAAGATTTGTGCGTATTGAATGGATTAGTTTTTAAATTAAAAATATTACGAAGAAAATATTTAAATTCCGAACAACACTGGAGAAAGCAACTAGTATAAATTAAAAGTGAATTTATTTAAATACAGTTATGTAATAAAATCAAACAATTTTTTTAAAAAAATCAATTTATTTTTGTAAGATATTTTTCCTGACAAATATTAAAAAATGCTTCACAGAGTTTTCGTGTAACTTATATTTTCCCACATGATTCTATTTAAAGTTAAAAAAAAAAAATGATTGCTTTTATTTAAAGAGGATCGTATGGCAAGTAACTGACATCGTGCATTTCATAAAAAAATTAGACAATTCTCGTATATCATCAAGAATATCATATACTTTATACACAAATAAATATTCAAAATTTATCTTTTTGAATTAAACAAAACCAGGAAAAAATGAAATAAGCATGGTTAGAATTTCCATCAATGAACGATAAAATTAAATCCACTACGACGAAAACAGTAATTTCATGGAAGCTTAACCACTGATAACCATTTTTTAAAAATTTAACTTAAATCTTTTTTATTTCAAAAACTTTACGGTATTAAACGTGAATTGAAACAACCTTGCAAATTTTGATTCATGGTCTCACTTCAACTTAATTCAGTCAATATGAAATTGTCATCATATTTAAAAAAAGATTTAAAATACTGAGAAAATTCTGAGATTTAATTCAAAACCCTACTTCAAGTGAAAGACAGCTCTTTATTCCATTCATTAATTGCAGCACGTGGCCCTGTAGATTAAAGGGTCATCAGCATATGTAAAGTTTATTTTCTCCGACAGAATTACAAGAGCCTTGATAACAGATGGAGATAAAGAATGGAAAATAGCTCTTTCATTTTCCATAGAAGAAGAACACTCCACTGACAGAAGTAATCGCTAAAAAGATGGAACTGACATCTGGTAGCGATAAACTATGCTGTTTGAATAGATGGCCAACAATAAAAGCAGACTTTTTCATTTACAGTTGAGTAAATGGGCGTGTATTTATTCCATAAAGTGAGACATCGCTTGAATTATTGTAAAGCACATTTTGGATTTAAGGCGAAAACTTTTGCAGGAAATGTGGAGAGAGTGATATGCACTTCTTTTAAAATGCACATTTTTCTGCTATACTTATAACAAATCGTTCGCATATTCTGAGCAATGCATATACATTAAAAACATCTTAAGAATTTAACTAAACCAGCTTTGTTTTTACAGAAGTTAATATATAATTTGAGTTATATTGTATTCGTAACGAAATTCCCCTAAGTTATAAATTTAGAAAAGGAAAATTCGGCAAGCAAATCAACCTGAATATATTTTATACTAAATAGAGAAATATTTTGCTCATTTTCCCACACAAATAAAAACTGTGACTTATAGTCATAATATTTTCACTACCTGTGCAATTATAAATATTAGTATGCTTCTCTTTGAATAAATGTGACATGCGGTAATTTTATTCTTTAGTTTTCACACTTTTTTTTTTTTTTTTTTTGAAGAACGATAGGATAGAAACGCAAATATGAGGCAATATTTAAATAAAGTATACCACATAAAAAGTAGCATTCTTTAACGCTTTATTTACCGAATTATTTTACAATCCATTTTTGAACCATTAGTTAAGTTTTGGAACAGAATAAACCCAGAAAAGAATAAAAAAAACTTTTTAATTAAAATAATTTAATTTAATTAAAAATTAAAGAGTTTTAATGTTTTTAGTTGATACCTACTGCTTTTTATTTGAAATACTCTCGCCATGTTCTTTTAAATACAGTTACAAAAAATATTACGAAGATATCAGCCTTATTTAACCTGTTAACAGAGGAATAAACTTTTGTTCAACTCGTTTCCCATTAGAGATTTTTTTTCTTCATAATTATAAGTAATATCACATACAACAAATTTCCATGACGATGTCATCTTGCCCATTGCAGTAGTAGTTCGTATATTACGAAATATTTCGTCATACCCAGTTAACAGGTTAAACGGTACACTTTAAAGTGCCATTAGTAAATACAGACTTAGAGTTGATCACAATTTTGAACAATAAAATATTTCAAACACGTGTGTAAGCTTGCAGATGTAACTTCATTTCATACGTGATATTCTACAACATTAATATTGTTTCAAATTATATTATTATGTATTATATTGATAAATATAAGAATGAATAATTCAAATATTATTTAATAAATTCACAAAGAATACAGCAGGAATTCAAAAAAAGTTCTCCTCCAATTTCATTGTAAATAAATGTCACAATCTCGACCCTACGGAATAAATTCAGGGCAAAAGGTAAATAAACGTAACAGAATATCGGACAATGTAACAAAAGAACAAAGCCCAGTCGATCGTGCGAGAAACGCGAACGACAGCTGCAACTTCGTGATTGAACGAAATGAGAATTCCTTTTTTGAAATAGGAAGCAGGCATTACCCAACTGCATAATTAAAACAAGCTGGGATTCGAAAGGAATTATTCCTAGTGTCATTTCGATAGTTTATTGCTCTTTCAAATGAATGATTGAGAAATTGCTGCAAAATCAAATAATTTCAAATCCTTTAGATTTACATGGAGATAAGACAGTATTCCTGTTTACAAGCACTGTAGCACAAACTAATATTCACAAATGACGAATTTCGGAGGCTTTCATTTTAAAATTAGGATAACATATGAAGTAGTGAGTTAAAGTATAAACATAAATCTTTCGACAATGCATAGCATTTCTACCACAGTTTTGATTCATCCTTATCTCTAATATTAATATGAGGAAATGTGTAAGTGTTGACCGCCTACAGGAAAGACCTTTTGACCTAGTTACCAAAAATGGTAGAAATCTATTTTGGAAAGTGAAAATGTGCAACTCGGAGCAGTTTTCAAATTTTTTTAATTAATTAAAAATTAAGCAAGCAGATGAATTACAATAACTTTAAAAAATATTACAACAAAAAATAATTTTAATACCATCTTAAAAATTCAATAATTTATCTTTTTAACACTAATTCAGATGCCATGTAAATTTTTTTCTGAATTTTGGCAATTTTAAAATATATTTGCATAATTTCCAACAATGACTTTTATTGGTACAATGAAATTCAGACAATTTTCGTTCTTTAATTCATAAAGTTTTCATTTTTAGTCGTGCGATTTTCTACCTTTGTTGCAAACTAAGTAAGAAAAATTCTGCTCAATCTGAATCGTTTGTATGAGAAATCAGAAACTGAAATGTCACTACTGCAAAAAAAAAAACAAAAAAAAAAAACATATAATTTCAAATGGATTACCCTTACATTTTAGCTTTTAATGGTACTATGATATCATGGAACTCAACTCCAATAGAAAGATTCATGCACATAAGAAACAGAGCATATGCAAGGTTTTTAAAATAACACGACTGTAATTGTCTCAATTTGATGATTAAGAATATTTTAGGAGGAAATCATAACCCTTAAATAATATAGAAATTAACCCTATCCAATATTCAAGGCGAGTAAGCTGGTCGCCAAAGACGGTTAATATTAAATAAAAATTCTTTCTTTTAATCTATGCATGCTTACAAAATATGGCGCATTTTGAGCTAAGATTCTTTATATAGGAAGAGAATGAAGTACAGTCTAGTTTTCGCCTTCTACTCTTTGACCTTTTGATTTCGATATTCGACGTAGATTTCAATATTGGTGAAAAAACCAAATG
This sequence comes from Argiope aurantia, assembly GCA_026543865.1. Taxonomy (NCBI): domain Eukaryota; kingdom Metazoa; phylum Arthropoda; class Arachnida; order Araneae; family Araneidae; genus Argiope; species Argiope aurantia. Next base: position 45,359 of record JAPMOR010047911.1, on the reverse strand, counting down.
CTCAGTTTCGTCTATCTAGTTCTTTGAATTATTATCTTAATATGGTTACGAACAGATGATGTTTTTAACAGATGTCATTCAGAACAAGTACGTGGACAAAGATCTACAAATTTCGCGTTCAAATCATACAACGAATTTAATTCGCGCAGCTGATGCCGTTTATGAATATCGTATAGAGACATATACACCGAAATTTCAAAATTTTTATTTTAAATCATAGAAATTCGTTAAAATTATGAATGCGAATTTGTATCAAAATGCTTTTTAATTCTCTCTCACTCCTTATATAATACTTGAAATCTTAATTTCCTCTCTTGCCTTTTTTTAAAAGTCATTAGTTTTCTTATTTTCTAAATTTAACAGTCATACGAAACTCTTTCATATACTTTTATTTAACTTGACTTGTTTCATGCTTTTAAAGGAGGAATTCTGTAATTGATTTCCTTATGTCCTAAAGTTTTGGAATTTTTATGGACGCTTTCAATTCTTAATGAAAATACATTATTTTATACTTTCAGAATTTCCTTATCAATTCGTGACTGCTTTAATTAAGTTTTGATTCCGTATTAGCGGCGTCATCTAGTAAAAAAATGAAAAAGTAACCGAAACGAACTGCTTAATATTTGTAAAAATGAGTATTTATAAAAAAAAATTTAAAAAAAAGGAGGTTATCTAAAATAAAAACATTCAGCGCATTAATAAAAAGAGTGTTTTTCAAAACTAATTTTATTATATTTACTCCAAGTGTTTTACAGATATTAACTCCAAGTGTTTTACAGATATTTAATTTTAAATACTTTCGAATAAAAAAATAATCCAAATATTTTCTGTAATATTCTTTACAGAAAATCTACAAAATAATAAACATACATTGTTTTTTTCTTTATAAGAAGAATTAGTTTGAAAAATATTTAAAATAAAAATAAGCCTATAATAATAAATACAATAGGAAAGGGGAAAGTGCTCGGTTTATCGTCAACATGTTTTTCCCAACGATGGTAATCTCATTAAACAATTTTCTGACAAACTTCCAGAAATATCTGAAAGCTTGTACATATAAAACACGTGGAGAAGGAATCATCTGAATGTTCAATCGTAAAAGTGAAAGTCATCGAGCTCAAGGCTTTTCAAAAGCATCTGCGTATTGAAAACAGTATAAAACGGAATGCTTGAAATAACTAAAATATAATAAATTTATAAGTACTTTCGTTGCGAAAAGGATGCAAAATTGAAACATGTTCTTGCCCTAAATTTTGAAGATTAACAAATTTTTATGTAGAGATGATAACAATTTAAATATAAAATAATATTAAATAAACTTACCTCTTTGAAAAATACAATAAAGCATGGAAGAATTGAAACACTTACCTAAAATGAAAGAAATAAAATATTTTAGGTAAAATATAATCAAAACATAGAAGTCATAGAAGCAGTTAAAAATTACTAATAGATTATTTAATTAAGGTCATATAATTAAATCGGCGGATATATATTATATACCTAAGGGTATGAATGTTATAACATAATGAATGCAATTAATATTCTAAATAAATGTTTTTTGAATATTAAATTAAAATTCAAATGAAGACAGAATGATCCTTTTGACAATTAATAATTAAAACCAGTCGGAGTGGTCACCCTAAAACTTCTTCCTTTAATAAACTTGCCATGCCAGAGGACGCTTTACCGAGGCATTGGCGTACAATAGTTACGAAATGTTAACTTTTGGCGTGGATTTAACATTTATACTGAATCTATTGTGACGGTTTTATTGGCGATTAATCCTGATTTCCGGTTAATAGTACCAAAAAATCAAATTTTTGTTTTAGATACGTTTTGCTCAACCGATAGAAATAAAAAATTGACATGAAACTGCATTTGTGGTCATAAAATCCCATACCAAATTTGATTTACTGAAGTTCATTGCATTTTTAAACTATCGCATTTACATGTTTCTGAAAGTACAGACTGACAGACGGTCAACCCGAAGCTAAATTTGGCTCAAAATTAGACAGGTATGTGTATTATAGATGTTATGTCTGTGTATCAAATTTTATCTATTTAGCTCCTAACTTACATTCGAACAGCCGGACAGAAGGACTTCCTCTGAACATACTTTATTCAAAATTTGACAGAAATCTGCATATTCGGTTTAAAGACCGCATACCAAATTTTAAGTACTAGCTCAAAGGGTTTTTAAGTTATCTTTGTCACTAATAGACAGACAGAGGGACATTTTCCAAAACTATGTTTTTTGAACTTAGGGATGTCCACAAAATGGAGTTTCGTCAAAATCTCGAGTTCGGATTTTTTAACGATTACCATACTTTCTTCATACTACGTACACGAGAAAGTAAAAAAAAAAAAAATTAGTTGTATTATAGAATATATTTCAATGAAATTTATTTAAATAAAATCAATACTCCTAATAAAAAAAAACAGATCCACATTTTTTTTTTACTCTATATAAAACAAGACGCATATTTTGAGTATAAAAAAAACTTCTTTGGAAAACTTTGATATCGAGTCATAATCTATTTACTGAAACCACTTTGAAAAAAAATCCAAAATGCTACACTAATTTTTTTTCCTCGAACTTATCGTACGTGAAACGCATCACGTGTATAGAAAATCGATTCTTTGGCAGTTCTTCGATAATCGTTTGATGAAGAGTAGTCGATGTTAGTTTAAAAAGCAAAGAAAGGAGCTTAAAAACTTAAATCTTCCTCCACTACAACGTTAAGCCAAGATCTAGAAAGTTTTTTGCTAAATCCGAAAATCGTTAAAGTTTATAGATTTTTTTTTCGACGAAAAACGATTACTTGGATGTGTCCAGACAGCAATTTGAGTTTTTTTAAAAACAAAATCGAAGCAACCAACCTCCAGGGAGAATTAAGAATTTAACTTAATTTGGAGGAAAACCTCAGAAACATCCAGTGAATTACCTCAATATCTTTTTATTTTTCTTGCAATAAAATCTTCTCAATTTAAGGCATAATTAAATGTAAAGGATTTTAAGATGCATTCCAGATTCTACTTTGACTTTCTTAAACTTTTGCCGACAGTGCGATTTGCTTTTTTAAATGCGAAGATATTTCACGGCCTTATTTAAGTAGGACACATTTTCTTTCCATACATATTAAGCTGATTCACGCTGAAAGAATTAAAATTTGAGACCAATATCAAATATAAAAAGTAATGAACTCAAATTGAAACTTACAAATTTGAAATACATCAATCACTATTCTTCATAAAATGAAATTGCTGTGGCTGAAATCAATAGATAACTATTGATTACTCTAGATAAAACTAATATTCAATATCTCTTCTTTTTTCTTTTTTTTTATACGTAGTGTAAAGTATAGTAAGTGTCAAAAATTCGCTCAAGATTTTGACGAATCTCCACGTTTTAGATCTGCCTGAAATCAAAAAACACATTTTTGAAGATGTTTGCCTGTCTGTCCATTTGCAACAAAGATAACTCAAAAACGCTTTGAACTAGATGGTTGACATTTGGTATACGGTTGCATTTGGTTTACACCAAATGTGCAGATTTTTATCAGATTAAGTAAAATCTGTTCAGAGGAAGTCCGGTTATTCGAATATAACACGATAATTAAAAAACTATGAGATCTAGTAAGCCAAAATTCAATACATAGATTCAGCATCTATAATGTAGACAGTCAGATTTTGAACCATATCTAATTACGGGTTGACTGTCTGCCGGTCTGTATTTTCAGAAACATGTAAATGTGATTATTCAAATATGCTAAGACCTAAATATATCATATTTGATATCGCATTTTGTGATTACAAGTGCAGTTGTGTCAAATTTTTGTATCAACTGGTAGAGAAAAACGTGTCTAAAACACAAATTCACTTTCTGGATACTATTAACTATTTGCCAGAGATTAATCGCCAAATAACTCGCCAAGGATAACACAATAGATTCGGTAAATGCTAAATTCACGACAAAAATTTATATTTCGTAACTATTGTAGGCTAATTCAACGCAATGCCTTCATTAAAAAGTACGCGAGAAAGTTTTTAATCTAAATTTATCGCCAAACATTTTTGACTTATTTAATTAATGCCATAAATAATTTCATTTCTGAGCCAAAATCCAGTATGAGGTACTTCTATAAGAATGCCACAATGGATAGTCAACCAAGCGTATGCCCGCATTCTAATTCACTTTATTTTCTTGGGGGCTTGACTGAATTATGCTACAAGCTCCAAAATTCAAAGGGCGGTCTGATTTCGATTTTGAAACAACTTTTAACTCAGCTCTAAGAGTAAATGTATGAATTTAAACGAAAGCAATTTGAACCTATTGCAAGAAAGAAATCGTAGAGTAGATGACAAAACATTCAATTATCGATATGATCGATAATTTTGTGAAAGATTTCGGGGTAAAACATAGCGAAGTATTTATAGCTTGATTGGCAAGCAATTTCATGAAAGAAGTTGCAATATAATATTTTTTTTATTAGAAAGTATTAAAAATTCCCTCAAGAAAATCTAATCTATACTTATAATAAAGCTCAATGTGTGTGTGAGTGTGTGTGTGTTGGCGCTCTACATTCCAGACCATTCAACCTACAGCTTCCAAATTTGGCACGTGTATACTTTGGAGGCCGGGAATGTGCACCTGGGGGTTATTTTTTCGAATTTTTAATTAGAATTTTATCTATTTAAAAATTAAGCGAAATTTTGGCGTGTTTCTGTTATAACTTCCGAAAATATTACCGCACAAAAAAGATTTTTACATGAAGTTAAAGATCAAAAATTTATCTTTTAAATGATACCAATGTTTTAACCTTAAAATTAAATTTCTATTTTTAATGAATTTTTAAATAAATATTTTAAATATATTTTTCAACATTTTGTTTTCGTACAAAATAAAAATAAAATTTAAGCTGCACGAGCACGTTTCGCATTCATGGGAAAAAATTAGCTTTTTTTCAAAGTGTTGTCATCACATTGATTAAAGCTCCAATTAAAAATAAATTAAATCTTTTTGGAAATGAAATCTGCAAAAATACAATTTTTGGCACGTGTCTGTAGGAAATGAAATAAATATGAAGTATTATTTTTTCTAAAAAATAAATTCAAGAAAAACTATTTTATGATCTTTTACACTCTCTATATTATTAATCCAATAAATCAGTTTTATTTTAAAGCAAGTTTTGTTTAATATGAACAGGATATCCATTCAAACCAGGGTCACACAGTTAACTTGTAAACCTTTAGTAAGACATAGATCTGCTAAAATGGTCTAAATGGAAAATGGTTATATTTTATGTAACTTGACAATAAATGCTCTAATAAATAACAAATATTTTATTTTACATAAAGCTTCTGCCTTGGAAATCACGATTAATAAAATGCTCTTGAAACACTAATATTTTGAATCAAAAGAATTAATTTCCAATCCACTAAATCAATCACTTTAACTGACTGATTTATGAAAATTTGAATATCACTATTCAATAAAAAAGGATAATTTTAGATTTTCCATCGATCGTTTCAAAGAAAATACGCCAATCAGCGCGCAGGTTTCTCAAGATTAATTGGCGTAAGATTATGAAAATGTTGAGTTTTTCTAAATTTTTATTATTCAAAACTTCATAAACAATTCTTAGTTGATCGTGGAATATAGAAACATTCATTCATTTAAAATTTGGTGTGTCCAGAATATTCCTCAGAATATGATACCTTACTGCATTAAATTTAGACTTCATAATTTTGGAAATATGTTTATAGGCCGGAGCAAAATATTATTATTGATATCATTTCAATCCTTTTGAAAGCAAAACTAAAAACTGAATTTTATGCTGAATCTGAGAAATTTTTGTTGAATTATTCTTTGAGATATTACATAAATTATGAAAAATATTTTGTACTTCACATAAGACTTAAATACCGAGCGATTCTGTTTGCAATACTCATATTCAATAATAATAATAATAATAAATAAATAACAATAAAGATGATAAATAAAATAAAACTCTTGGTTTTATTAAAAAATATTTTTATATTAATTGGAATTTCATCATTTCCACTTTAAATTAAAGTTGAAGTTTTACCGGAAATGACAACAAATAAGCAAAATATATATAGTAAATTGAGCGAAACGATCTAAACAACAGTATAAGTTTGGTATGACTATCAAAATTTGAAGATTATAAATGTTTTATTTGAGAATCTATTAAGATACCAATTACTTAAAATATTTAATTTAAAATTGGCGAACCGGCTGGTCGCCAAAGGCGGCTAGTATTACAATAAAAGATAAGAATTCGATTGACTAGCAAGTTAACTTTTTCCAACAAGGAAGTCTTCCTACCTCTACCTAAGTTACCATGGCTTAAACCTCAAAAAACTTGACTGTATTTAATTGTATATCTATAACCTATAAATTTCATTTTACTGTATTTGTAGGCTGTAAATATAAGGTAATTTGAGAACAATTTTACACAAAACAAAGCGAACATGCAACTTAGGCAAAAGCATTGTTAGAAAATATCAAATTATTACTTGACAGGAAGTTAAAAATTCCTAGAAACATTTAGTAAACCAAATATTAGTAACTACACGAAAACAATGATATTCAATAAGAGAATACAAAGATTTCGCGATACAGCTGAAGAATTTAAATTGCAATTAAACGACCACAAGAAAAAGGCATAGAATATTTATCTAAAAATAATTGTCTGAAGTATAGTAGTAGTTAATAAATTACGAGCCCGGATTTAAACAATTAAACATCACTCCAAAACTTTCGCACAGAAGTGACAGTAACGCTAGAATACAAATTGCATCCGAAAGATGGTGTGTGTACGAGTGAAGAAAATATCTACACGCAGACGAGATCTTGCAACTCGAAAAGAATAAGTAATGGGCAGGTAAAGTGGAAGTCAGTTTATTCCTCCTAAAATCGTCTGCTTCCGTGAGAACGCACGGAGTGCTGAAGACACAACTTGCGAAAAGAATAGAATAGCGCAGATGCAGCAATTTTAAAGACTCAATCAGACAATGCAAGCCAAACCAAAATCGTTTTCTTATTGAAAACCGGAGGGGGAAAAATGCTGACATGGAAATCGAAGTTATTTTTAGTTATGGATTAAATTTGAGAAATGATGGTGGATATGAAATATTATACTGTAAAAATGTTTCTTAATTTCTAAATTTGGGGAAATATTGATAATTCAAAGGATACAAAATGCAAACGAAAGTTTCGCCAAACTTTTCATAATTAAAAGGCTGATAAGCGATTCAATTTCAAAAATTTAATAAATAGATTTTTCTGGAATTTATAACGGTTAAAACTGAAATGCATAATTTTTTTTTCAAATGTCTTTTTAATTTTCAAAAATCGATTTTTTTTAAATTTTAAGAGATAAAATAAAACAAATCCCACAGATTCCCATGCAAAATAGTTCAACATTGATTCATTTATGCTTTGAAATGTCATTTCTGTGACAACGAATTTACTGGAATAATTAAACTGCATTCATACATTGTGTTATACATGGTATTGTAATCTTGTATATTTCTGCATTTAATCTAATCCTTTTACGCTTCATTTGCTATTAGGAATGTAAAAATTAAATGTGACAAACGGCGTAAAACGAGAAAAAAAAAGTTAAATTCTATTATTTATTTATTTATTTTTACGTTAAAATGTCAAATGAGTAATGTTTTCTAATGCGGAAAGCGTGAAATAAGCCTGGCAGCTGTCTAAATAGTTCAGCAATATGAAAAATGGTCACTGATTTGAATATTTCTACGGTTAAAGAAGACAGATTTTAACAATTTCATATCCTTTTCGCTTTTAGCACTTAAAATATTGCCATTTCAAATGATATACATTTTACACAGGAAGCGCTGAAATTATGTAGTAATATACCATAATTCTAGAGTGACAAAATAATTGCTAATATAGAATACTATATTATATACAACGTACAGAAAGGCTACTAAGATAATCAAACTCTTTATGAAATATATGCTTAATATATGAAATATATGCTAAATTTAATATTTTATAAATTTATATATATCAATTTAAACAAATAAAATAAGGCTTTCATATTTATATACATGTAACAATAAATATCTGTAAACATATACCCATATATTTGTTAAGCAAATTCTATTAAAAACATGAGTATCCAGTTTTAGATCATCATTCTAATCATTAAATTCTTACCGACGATAAAAATGAAAAATTATAAATGAAAAAAAAAAGTAGGATCATTAAGAAAAAATAGTTGTCCCACGGATAAAACTTACAATGCTCAAAAATTAAATTTTAGAACATTAAGAAGAGAGAAAAAAAAATTGAAAATTATCTACCAAAAGATCTTGTTTAAATTAATTACAATTTAAAAATATTCATGAGTAAAAAAAAAAAATGCCATAGAAAAAAACTCCATATTCCTTTAGGTATGCTAATTAAGAATAAGCAATCGCAGCAAATGCTAAAAAAAAAGATAAAATACTAGTATATAATAAGTCACAAAAAATTAATGGCAAAGAAAGCATAAGAGGGAAAAAAAAAAAAAAAAAAGAAGAAAGATAATAGCACTTTTCTTCGCGAAATAATGACAAGTTCAAAAGACGCATGGTTGAGTAGAAAGATGGCTGCGAAAAAATTTTAAAGGGGGAAAAAAAACTCTTCAGATCTTTTGAAGTCAAATTCAGAGAATTGTATAGGAACGAAAAAAAAAATTCTATTAAAATTAACTTAATCTGGAAGGAAATCCAAGAAATGATGTTATTTATATATAAAAAAACAGAATTATTTATATAAAAAATATATATGCTTCTAATAATGCTAACTAAAAATTCATTTGTCGAGTGCTTTAAAAATGGCGTAACTAAATGTGCCAATCAGAAACGAAAGCGGCTGATACCAATAAAATGACGCTAATTTAAGTGAAGCAGGGTAAAAGGAATAAAAGTGGCTAAACTCGATTTTACGGTGTTCAAATAAACACGTTCCAAGGACAGTTCTTTTTTTTCTTTGTCAAAATTTTCTTTGTTGAGTAGGAAAAAAATTCTGGTTTGTATTTTGAAACTGGTATTGTATTTTGACCACATAAAATATGTAAATAAAAAAATAGTTACAAATTAAAAAGGAAATTGTTAAAAAAATACATTTTAGTGCAAGCTTGTAGTCTAAATGGCTTAGAACCAATTATTTTTTATTTCAGTTTTTAAAAAGACTTGGAATACTTTTTTAGTTTCTTTATTAGCTATTCAATTATCTTCACAGAGTAATCTCATTTTCTTTTAATTGCCTTTTTAAAGTAGCAATACAGATTGTTCAAAGTAATTGCTTCAACGTAAAACTGACATGCAGACGTATTCATTAAAAAACAACTGGTAAAAAAAGGTATTTAAAATGTTTCTATTTTTCCCTAAACAATTATTCAGAATGCATGTTTGCATAAAAAAGGGCTGAAAATACTTATGAATGATTAGACGGTTTATCTTCAAAACTATTCGTTGCAGAGAAAATGATAATAATACATAACAACCAACATTGAACAGAAAACATTTGTTTACTAAGTATATTTAATTAACAACAACGTCCATTTATTAATAGATAACTTAACATTTTATAATAGATAAAGTTTAAAACCGAAAAATTTGCATCTAATAGAGGTCAATATTTAACACCGAAAATCACGATTTGTTTATTGCACGACAAAAAAGTAATTTTAATATCTTGCAGACATTAAAATGTCAATATCTGATTAATAATTCAATATCGAAAATAGAACACATTTATGTGTTTTTTCTGCCAAAAAAAAAAAAAAAAAAAAAAAAAACTTTTTTTTAATAAAGAAAAAAAGAATTTATTCATGTTCCAATAACAAGTTTCAAATACACTTCGAAATCCACTGCTTATCTTGGAGGAGCAAAACAAATAACGGTACAATTTGACAGAGTAAGTTAACGTGTCATAAAATTTTATTATTATTGACGATTACAATACTATTTCTTTATATACTTCGTATACAAGAAAATAAAGAAAACTATCGCATCTTAGCTAGATATCCAAATTGAAAATGCGTTCAAGAAAACTATTAAAAAGTTTTTATTATCAAAGCCTTTAAAGGCCTTTATTGCCAAGAAATTTATTTTAAATATTGAAATCTTCAATTAAATCTTAATATAAGTGGTTTATTGCCAAGGAAACTAGTATTTAAATATTGAAATCTTCACCAATCAAATCTTCATATAAGCGGTGAAACTCTTCCTTTCTTGATTTCTTCATACTTTCCAACCAATTGCCATTCAATTAAGAAAATGCAAAAGGTAAAATAATCCTAATGTAAGGTTCACATAAAGTGAATCGATTAAATAATCGTAACCATAAATCAAAATTCTTTTCAGGTGGTCTCTAAAGATAGCAGCAAGGAATTTTCATTGGTCAAAACTTAAGAACATGAAATCTCGTCGACCCGCTCGCAGCCATCAAGATTCTGGAAGACGTCAAATAAAGTCAAATAAATGGACAGAGCTGGGGGATGGCCTCTCCGCCACTGGTTGAGGTTCCCCGAGTTCCTTCAACAAATAAAATAACTAAAAGAGGGAGGCAAAGAAAATTAGTTGCTTTAAGGGTTTCCCCGTAGTTTTATCGCATCAACAACAGGGATCAAATTAAAGCGGAATTCCTTGGATTGGAACAAATTGTTCGGAGCACAGAGAAACCATATTAGATAGGCAGGGATCATTTCCTTCCTTTCGAGTTGATACCTTTTCTGTTTTTACTCAAAGAACGATTTTTATTTCTTCGTCGTCTACACCAGAAACCTTTTTTTCCGTCTCAATTCGCTAATGTAAAAGAATCGTCTTTTTCTTTTTAGAATGCGAGATAGATACGGCTTCGGCTGCTATTTTATATCCAACTGACGTCGATATTTGCAGAGGAATTGTGGAAGATGCTTCATGAAAAAGGAAGTCTTGGCGACGAATTTCGTCGTAAAATGCAGTGAAAGAATATTTCGACTTTGATATGCCAATTGAGATGATTTGGAAACAATTTATGAGCTTTCTCTGCTATATATTTCTGGTATATTATATTTCGAAGAGAATTTATTATTACTCATATTTCATCAATATCATAACTATATAGGGTAAAAAATTAAACTTTTTTTTCTTTCCTGGAATTTAGAAGAAACTGTCAGGATTTTGGACTGATTTTGCCAAAGTGAATTTATATTTTGATCTATAGTGTATATAACAATATTAGAACAATGTGCATGAAAAATTTTATATTTGTATAACATACAAAATTGTTAATAAAAATAAATGATCTGAAACATTTTACTGGTTTTTTAGTATTATATTATCAATCAATTTATTTAAATATTTCAATTATTCTATGTTGAATGTTTGAATATTCTTTGGAAATATTTGCAATAAAAAAGCGACATATACCATTTTATAACTGTGATTCTTCAAAAGAATAGCGGAAGTTGCATGATAAAAATGAAATGTATCGATGAATTTCAGTTTTTTTAATACTTCTGAAAAATTGTTTGATTTTTATTTTATTATTATTTTTTTTAATTTTCAGTTAATTAAGAATCCTGCCATTACGACGCAATCTTCTTACGTCCGTAAAAATTGCTATCATGCCTTTTATAGCTAAAATTGTTATTTTTATGCTATTATAAATTTGTATTTTATATAAAAGTGGAAAGAATAA
>JAPMOR010047911.1:0-33621 GCA_026543865.1 Argiope aurantia | reverse complement strand
AAACTGCACGATGAAATTATGGCAAAAGACATACGAATAAAAGATGACGGACATTACATCTTCACAGCCATTTCAACACGATACGAAAACAATAGGACAGATACATCTAACGAGCAACAGTTCCACGTATTGCCTTCAAGGTCTTGAGAATATCAATAAATACTTAAAAGATTTCGAAGTTCTTTTCCTCGCTTTCTGTTCTAGAAAATAGTTACTTCAGAAATTATTATAAATTTATTACAGCAAAAATTTTCAATTTTTATGCAGAATTTAAAAATACAATGTATTCTTGTATAATGCGAATTTGTATAAAGCCTGGCATTTACAAATATTTGGGTTGTGACGTAAGAATTGTATGATACGAGACGACTTCAGATTTGGTTCCTATAAAAATCTTAACCTTCCATTTCAAAAATCATATTGCCTAGCTGTCATGCGTTGGCGAGGATGACGGAAGCTTAGCGTGGCTTCGGATGATTTTGTTTTGATACGTTAGGATATGGAAGTTTACCAGACTTTTGATGCTTCAGAACATGAGATTGAAATGATATCAATTATGAGAACCCGGGGGAGGAAGGAATGATACAAATTTTATTTATGTAAAGCATGGCGCTTACGAGTGTTTGGGTGTGTCATAAGAATCGCGCATTATGGGACGAGTTGTTTAATATAAATTAACAGATGAAATTCAATCAAGGTTTTCTAATTTGGTTCCTTTAAAAATTTTAATATTTCCATTTGGAAAAATCATATTGCCTAGCTCTCACGAGTTGGCGTAGGTGACGTAATCGTAGCGTGGTATCAGACGGGTCTATTTTGATACGTTAGCAGATGGATGTAAATAATTGTTTGCCAGACTTCCGTTCCGTTCTTTCACAACAGGATTGAAGTTATATCAATTATGAGAACTAGGAGGGAGGGGAGGAGGAATGAATCGAATTCAACGATCCTGCTTATTCTAAACTTATTCTTTATTTTATATTTTTCTTCAGATGGTTGAATACATTAAGTGAGATAAATTTGAAGATCAGCCAAGAATTCATCAGAACCTTTTATTAGTTTTCATCTAATAAAATAAAGTGTCCTGTGGTAGGTTCTGGACTTATTTTATTTGTTCAGAAAAGCAAATGGATATACGTACTTGTTGCTTATATATGAACAGTGAAAGTGATAATTTAATCCTTTAATCGTCGTGCAAGAACGTGCATATACGGACATCGAATAATCGCTTCTTAAACGTACAAGCAAAAATTAAATCATTCAACAACGCTATAATTGGATTAAATATCGCATAATCCACAAATATCTCAAATACTTTATGGATTCTTGGTCAAATTATTCGGATTGTAGATTTCTGAAATAGATGTCATAATTAATTAGCCAGTGGAGAAAGCAAAACAGTAAGGGAGTTAAAATAGTAAAATCTCAGAAGGAAATGCGCAGTTATAAATTAGTGACATGTTTGAATTTGTATAATTTCATTCGATAATTACCCCTTAAATAAAGCGATCTCATTTTATCTCATACAGTATCTCTCCTCCAGACAAGTGCCAAAATACAACATCAATATTAAAATTATTCTAACTCAGGCATAATTAAAGTTAAATCTGGAATCCATTAGTAAAGGAAACTAAAAGTATTGTATTAATAAAAACACTTTAATTAGATAAAAGCATTCTCTAATAATATTTATATTTCTTGAATCACAGTCCAAATAACAGAAATGCTATTTTTCTTCAGCGCGCAGAAAAATAATTAGCCACTGATCAAGAACAGAAACACATGACGTCATGTCTGGGTCAAATTGGTTTCAACCAGAAAACAGAAACGATGCTGCGTTTTCGGAATAAAAATAAAACGATGAGAAATATGACGTCAATTGATGCGACAGACAGCTTTTGATTTCTGCAATGGATGCCTTCACTGCCTAAAGACAAATTGTTTGGAAACGACAAGCATTTAACTTTCCCAGACAGTAGGAGTTAAATCGAGTATATCCATTATAACAAATAAAGGGCAGATATAATTATTCATGAATGCAATGCAAGAAAAAATAATTCTTGCACTTTCTAAATGTGAAATTATCACTAAGATTACATAAATAACTTAAGACATTCAGATTAAAGAATTGTCCTTACAAATTTGTCATCCATTTAATATCTTTTTCAGTCTTCTTTTATTATAATAATGTTTAATGCATGAAATACGATATTTTTTGATGCAATAAAAATATTAAAGATATCCAACTAGATGAAAATCACAGAATAAATAAAAATTAGCATACGACTAAATAATTATTATTTAATGAACATAAAAAACATGTTCATTAAATAATAATTACTTAACATGTCTTGCAGAAATTAGTGCAAGGTATGATTCTGTTCAAAACAACGGAAGTAGTCTCCCCAAATTTTCTCGCATATTCTCTTATAAATGTATTTGTGTATTTATTAATAAAATGCCATTGGCGAACAATAGTTAGAGTCTGCTAGACTGCGATCTAATCTCGATTTTTATGGCGATTAATCGACGATATAGGTATCAAAAAACCGATAGATATATTTTGAGCATTTTTTATAGACCAATGACAATTAAAATTTGACAAGGAATTATTACAATTATACCTAAAAAATCATATAAACAAATTTTAAACATTTAAATCATAACGTTTTGAACTACCGTCTTTACATGCAAATAAAAGTACAAATCGATAGACGGTCAATGTGATGGATTTGCTTTCAAATCTGATAAGGTTCTATACTTTTGATGTTAAATAGGTGCATAAAATTTTATTTAAGTATATCGATGCATTTATGAGTTACCCCATTTGTGAGTACAGGCCGACAGATGGTCAACACTAGAAAGATTTGGTTCGATATTGACACTGATCTACACTTTTTTTACACATTTTATCCATATAATTCCATACATTTTGTAATTTTGATGTTAACTTACATTCGGACAGCGAGCCAGATAGACTTATTGCAAATGGGCATCATTAAAAATCTGATCGAAACCTACAAACTTTTAGATTTGTACAAAATGGAAGGAATATACACCAAATTTTATCCATCTAGTTTAAAATGCTTTAGAGTTATCGTGCTCACAGACATACATAATTCCAAAAATGTGTTTTTCGGATTTTGGGTAGTCTGAAACGTGGTGATTAGTCAAACTCTACTGGTCCAATTTTTTTGACGATCGCAATGCTTTCTCTTTGACGAAAGAATTACAATTGTCAAAATTTTTTACTTACTTTCCTCATATAGTAAGTATACAAGAAAATAAAAAGCAAGCGAAGCCGCAACACAAAAACAGCAAGCAACTATTGTTACATAACATGGGAATAGAATCGTTCGAAATTTAATTTTATTAATGTACATCAAATGATACTCAATTTTTCAACAATATTGTAAATTTTCATATTTCTTTAAAAGTTAAAAAAAGAAAAATTAACACAAAAAAGTTTCTCAGGTTTGATCATGACCTTGGCGGATTAAAAATATCTCGAAATGCCAAATTTAATCGGATTGTAGTGGCTAAAGGTGAGTAATGTCCCGACCACGATTACGGAAGTGGCGCTATCTTTTACTTTCTACCCACAATAGTAGTAGGTGGAACGGAGCGGAAATATAACGTAAAAAAAAAAAAAAAAAAAAAAAAGATACTATTTTTATAATTCGGATTTGAAGGAACCGGTAATTGCTCAACCGTAGGATCTTTAACCTGTTACTGTGTTAATTCCTATCAAGTTAATTTTTTTCCAAACAATGTTCATGTTAATAATAAGGTTAATAGTTGGTTGCTTTTTTTAAAATTTTGTATTATGAAAGAATGAATTTTTTGAGCTATAGATGTTAATGAAACAGGGTGGTATATTTTAGGATACTGCCATTTTTAACATTTAAATTTCACTGTTACCTGCAGCAACGAGATTCTTATAGGCATACCCATTCAGAAATAAGAAAATTCAAAAAATAAATGATCAAAAAATTAATTTTGCACGCATTAAGAAACAGAAAGCAAAGTAAATTTGATAAATCCAATAAAAAGAACAAATGCACGGAAATTCATTTTGAGGTGCCATTGCTTTTATCGTCTGAAATTCTATAGAGACCAAAATTCAAGAAAAAAAAATGAAGTTGAGAATTTTGTTATTCTGATAACTTAAAAATAATCAAATAACTGCTAAATAATAAATCAAAATTATCATACTGTGACAGCAAACAGTAAAGGGCATAGATATGGAATTTTATTGCATTAACAGCGTAGAATTTATATAGAACATTTATTATTAATCATTTAATAGATTTTCCAATACATAATTGTTGCATGAAACTACCAAAATATTTTCAATTCTTAATCAAAATTAAATCATTTATAGGTGAAGTAATGCGCCTAAAATTTTCGTGTATATATGAATACTAAATATTCGTTTGAATCTTAGTTGAATAAGAATGGTAACACATTTTCGAAACAAAAGGCGTCTTATTATTAAATAAAAGAAGATAACTGAAGAGGATAAAATATACTTCTTAAGATTCAAACGCAAACAATTCTTTTTTCTATTTAGAAAATTAATAGAAAAAATATGCCTGAAAGGAAATGGAATATATATGTTTAAACAAACCCCATTAAAATTAAATATGTTGTATTTTTTTTAATGTGAATACTCTGAATCAAACCAGCCCAACAATAGTTTTTCTATAAAATATTTTAAATTCAAATTTAAAAGTATGGAAGATAAAACAAATTTTATGACAAGAATAATTTGCAAAAGAGTGCAAATCGGTTAGATGGCAGCCAGACAAGATTCCATAAAACGTGGTATCATATTTCTGATAAGAAGAGTGTTATGTGGCTCTTCTAACTTTATTGACATTTCTCAGTAGTTTATGATTTTTTAAGAGTTTTAGAGACAAGACTTTTTAACGACCTTAAACGCATATTATTACAGAATAACATACGTTTGTTATCTTTCGCATTCGATGAAAAGAATGAACTTTGAAAGGAAATATTGAACTTTGAAATATTACATTTAAGGTTATATACCGAAACTAATTGTTGTAGATGCCCTAATTTAAAATTTATTCTATAAAGTTTTTCGAGAATAGATGGTTAAAAGTACAGATTATTAAAAAGTATCCTATTCACTGAGTCTATACTGTAACAACATTATAGAAGATTCACATGATATTTATGCAATAAAAAACAATTAACATAAAACTGGAATTTGACACTTTTAAGAAAAAAATTGTTTAGCTGAAAAATTTAAAAGCAAATTATTTGACTAAATTTAGCTTTCATTATTATGAACATCATTTTTATCAATGCTGCATTATTATTATTATTAATAAAACGGTTTTAATTTGAAGATAAGACAAAAAACATGCAGTACAAAAACATCATTAATAAAGTGATAATTTTAAATTTTGCCTAACAAATTGACATTGCAACATGAGCAAAATACTTGAATTTTTCTTTATATGTAAATATACTTTTATTTCTCTTACTAAAATGAAAATAAAACAAATTGCCACATACATGCACTTTTCAAGCATGCAAAACATTCCATACTGCAACAAAAAAAAGTCTTAAAAAATAACATACCTTTAAACAAAATCAAACACCATCCCGGTATTTCAAATCGCACAATAACCCAAAAACGAATACATTTGAAAGAGCGCGAATCCGAGGCCTTGTCACAACACAGAACATCGGTTATGTTGTGGCACGAACTTACCCCCTTCTCCACCAGAGGACGCTGCATATCGCACGCAGGGCAGTGCGCGCTGATGGCAGATTCATTTAACAGTTTATTAGGTGTCGTAAACAAAGCGCGATGCGAAAACGGTCGTTCGAAACGAGTTTTATTGTTTGGAATGAAAAGGCAGTGCCAGTTAAAAGTGTTGGATGATTCTCCGAGGAATGACAAACGTAGAAAGTGCATCTCCTTTTAGTGCTATACGTATAACAGTACCATTTCGCAGTGGGAGATTTGTTGAAAAGGCATTTTAATGTAGAGGACCATTAATTTTTCTCAGTCCGAGGAATGAAATGGATTTGGGATGAGTGTCTTGTCTGGTTCACTGTCAGAAAGACCAATTACTTTTCATCTGTAAAGGTGGTTTAATATGTAAAGCAAAGTATGAAGGGACATTATATTAGAATTTAATCCCAAAAGAGGTTATGTGTTCGTAAACTGAAATTTGAACGATTCGGGTTTATAGTAAAAGCAGATTTGAAGAAATAAGGGTTTACACTGAAAAATATTGAAAAATTTTCTAATCACCCCGATGAAAATACTGTACCATTAAACTCTTTCCCTCCTTGGAATTAGTTTGCTGTTATTTTGAAGATAATTTTGCTAACATGTCATACTGTTTACACCTCATTTTTAATGACTCAATTTATTACTGATGGGAGAAGATAGATGGCGTTATTAAAAGAACCAAAGACCAAAAGGTTACAAATAAAATAGTGACTAATGCAAAAGTAATAAAAACAGAATCAGTTATCTCACTCCCAAAACTTGAAAACAAAACTATTTTATAGAATTTGTAAAATAGGGTTAACATTTTTTTGTAAACAAAAATAAAATTGATTAAAAGAATGCACAACAGGAGACTACAGACATTAATAAAGTTTAAAATAGCTCTGAAAAGCCGTGTTTTTAAAAGAATATCAGAATTTCAGATATGTTTTTATTTATTTATTTTTTTAAAAAACAACAACATTTTTTTAGTATTTTAATATTTTATTTTGTTCTGGCACGTTAAAATACAGATGATGCTTATTTAAATTATCTCAGATTTAATTTCTTAAAAATTAAAAAGGTAATTTCAAGTGAAATTTAAATCTGTGCTTGAATTATATTTATATTCATTCGATTCGATTTTATGGTCTCTTATATTATAAAAATTGTATTTTATAGTTTATAAAGATATACAGAAGAAAAATTCAAAAAAATTATGTAGAGTATAAATCTTTCATTATTGAAAAATTAATAATGTCTAAGATCCTCAGTAATTAATAATGCCTTAATTCTCAGAACGAATTAAACTATGCAGAAAGAGCGAGATTAAAAATTTTAGAGATTTTTTTCCTTCTTCAAACTTTCAAAATTCGTATACAAATAAGTTTAAGCAGCAAATATTGACAAACTGAAATTGCAAAATGCTTAACTACTTTACACTTTCAGGAAGGTTAATTTGAATATATTGCGCAAAAAAAAAAAAAAAAAAAAAAAGTATACAATTGATTTTTAAAGTAATTTAAAAAATAAAGAGAGAGAGAGAGCGTGAGATACAATACTTTTCTTAATACAATCTGAATGATTAATAATAGAACAAAGCATTTTTTAAGATTATAAAGCACTACATTTAACTAGAAGTAAAATTATTACATAATATACATCGTTCAGTATTAAATAGGAATGTTAATGGTACCAATTATTAATTATTACCAAAATTAATATTAGTATTAATATTAATTTGGTAATTTTGTATAATATTATATTAGTATTAAAAATAATTTAACACATTTTGTCACGATCAAGTGAGAGATTTTTCTCAGAAAGCCACGACAAAGGTTTTTTTCTTTAATTTGATTAATCTGATATCAAATACATTGTGTGACGTTATGATTTGGTTAAATTGATTTAGTTTTTAACTTATTTTAGTGTAGTTCACTCATGTGCGATGTGGCGCTCACATATTTTTTTAGATCCGTAAAAATCACACTTAAAAAGTATTTCCCTACAGACCATAATTTCAGGCACCCATATAAAATGCATGGTAGTGTCGTTCAGTACAATGTGACAGGGCTATCTATGAAGATGGAAATGCTCGTTGCACACATGCCCTTTACAATTTAATGAAAACACAAAATTAAATAACTTTTAAAATTGGGGGCCCATAAAGCCTCTAGGTAACTGCGTTCTTTACTTGTAATAATCCAATCCTGTTTGCAGAGTATTTAGCAGAATTTACTAATCAAAAATCATTCTCAAATTCCGTTCGGTAATGCACATAAGTTTAATAATTTTAAACAAAGCTCGCAAATTTAGTAATTATTTTGCAAAAACTAAAACGTTAAAAATTTGACATTAGAAATAAGTGAGGGAAAACCTATGTATCATTATTTGACCACCACAATAAAATATAGGAAAAAGTAGCACTACCTGTCAAGAATGGATTTGAAAAATATTTATATGATCTATTTAAAGCTGACAGCAAGAGATATGTCAATAAATGACCAATCATAAAATGCCAAATTCCAAACACCATCCATACCAAAATGGTAATTTTTTTTAGGAAACTAAATGGGTTAATGGGTTAACAACTAATAAGTATGAAAACACATAAGAATATTCTTTTGATAGTAACCAAACGCTTCCGCTTTTGGGCGTTTCAGAAAAAGGCGGATCCTTCGAAGTCTGGCGCCCGAAAAAAGCAGCTCCAGAAAAGAGAAATTTATTGCCCCAAACGTGTGCCCTTATCCCTTCCTTTCCACATAGAACAATCCATGAGAATAAAAATATGATGGAACCTTTTAGGGTCAAACGACAACACGAAAAGAATAAAGAAGCGCCAAAAAGCTTATTTCATTGCACTGAAGTGCACTTAGCCGATTCTGCAACCCGATCTGCCATCCATTAGTCTCTGGGTAAAACCAGTGATAACTTTTAGGTTCCAGGCTGCTCCATTAACGCAAATGACTTAACCCAGAAGATCATGAAAGTCCAATCAGGCTGTCTTGTGATTTGCCAGCCATAGAGTTAGAAACAATGAAAGAATTGGAAATGACGCAAAAGAGTTAAATTGCTCATTTCGTAGTCTCGGATTTTTGATGGGTTTTGAAGCGATATTCCCTGATGAAAGTTTCGATCTTTAAGCGAACTGAATTAGAAGGAAAGAGTACACTTAAGGATTTAGCAGGAATCAAACTCAGTTAAACGACTTCCTCAAAATGTTCTGGACGTGTTCTTTGGGTTTAATTCGAGTTGGATGTAAAATAAGAGCATGATTATGACGCACAGAAAATAATGCCTCTCCATACAGGATACGGATAAATGCGTTGATTAATCGCAACTTCAAATGGGACAATTTTCAAGCAAATAAATTAATGTCTTTATCTTTCTGTGCAATTCAATGTGTTTTCCCAACTCCAGTATTTTGACGCACAAGCTAATGAACGTATTGAGATACAGCATTGACGCATTATGTTTGTAATATCCCATGCATCGAAATTACTAACGCAGAGTAGTAACGCAAAGAACCACAGTAGAGTAGCGTTTGACGTATGCTACTTGTAATTTTTGAGCTTTCAAATTTCTAACAAATGGCAGTGACGCACAGGACCATAAGTGACAATTTAGCTTTATATGTAATGACATTTTAAAATTGAATTTAATCCTAATTAATTTCCTAAATTTTTATCTTAATTTAGTTCATATTAACTTCATTTTAAAATGTTCTCTTATTTCCTGATTCAATTTCACCTTTTTTTATTTAATTAATGCAACAGAAGCTCTGTAAAAATGCTGACATCGATACCTTCCCACATTCCGAGTGAAGGAATAAAAATTTGTCGATCTAACATATTCTTTTAAAGGTTCCCTATAATTCCCTTACCTAAATTGACACGTGTAAAAAATCCGTGTCAGAATCTCACGGTATATAATCATGGGGATAAATATTTCATCAGCTTGTGACGCTCTGTGTTGGTGTGCCTCGTTGCTGCTCTTTGTACATAAATTATGCCTCCCGGGATGGAATAAAAGTTAAGTTTAAAATTCAGAAGTGTCTTCTCTCTCTTCGGCCTTTGCTTACAAAATTAAGTTTATATTATATATGAAGATAACTCTTAACTTGTCGGAGAGAAGATAACCAATTTATAACTGTATGCTGCGTAGAAGTTATGCTTCTACCTGGTATTAGCTTACCTTATATGCCTAGGCTAAATGCTCTTAAGTAGATCATTCAGTCAATAAAACCAATAAAATTTGAGACAGATGGTGCTGTAATAAGTGATAATCCAACTGATACTCTACTCTCGGCGTTAAAGTTCATTTTCTCTCATTTGTTTAACGACATCGTGAAGTTACAATGCATTACAAAATAATAATAATAATAATAATAATAATAATAATAATAATAATAATAATTGAAATCGAAGGAAAGTTCTCGGCACGCATTTGTGTTAGCTTCAAAATAGTTACTTCAGTATTACTGTTAATATTACTCAGTATTTTGTTACAATGAATACTGACCATCCGAGTCAAGGGTAACAAAGTATATAATGTTCTTTCAAAATGATACAAAAGAATTCACTTATGCATAATATTCAGTAAATAAATATTCAGACCATCAAAAATATAAATCTTATTAAATAATCTGAATACTTATCGATGACTTGAAATCAAAAATAAGAAAGATGAGACAATAATATTTTAGTTATCCATTCACGATTCACCAGAAACAAATCTGATAAATGATATGTTGGCGTACCAATAGTGTTTGGCATCTTGACGAAATGTATGACGCCAAAAAATTGTTAGTTTCAGCTAAGATTATTTGTGAAAATCATGGAGCACACTCCAGTATGGTTACTAAATATAGGGATCACTTTTTATGGTTAAAAGTTAGCTTCTTAGAAATTTAAAAAAATAATAATTTAGTTTGTCAATTTTAAATTATTAGTCACGGACATAACAGAGAATAAAAACATTCAAGACGAACCATTAAACATTTATATATTACTAATAATAAATAGAACTAAACATAAAATATAAAAAAAATAGAAATAAAAATAATTTTTGGAGTTCTACAAAACTCAATCAATTATCACAAAAATTTTAATTCTATGCTAATAATTTTAAGGCAAAGTAAAGAAAACACAAGAATTAAATCACAGAAATCACAGGATCTACATTTTCTAATTTCCAGATTTTTTCCCCCACAGAATTAAATTTAAATTACAGAATAAAGTCAAAAGAATTTAAGTTTTCCAAAATATAGAAGTGAGAAAAATATTTGAAAACAAAATGAAAATAATTATTACAAATAAAGAATATTCTGAAGAACCTAAAAGATAAACAGATCGATAAATAGCAGATTAGATCCAAAATTCTACGCAAGCCAGTTGAGAGAAATATCCACTATTACGAAGAAAAGCTTAGGGAAGCAATAATTTTCTCCATTCATCGGGGAAAAAAAAAAAAAATCTTCCAATTTCAAGAGCCACCCCTAGAACACTTTAAGAACGGCAGAAATCCACCATTTCCTCTCAAAACCCGTTCACAAGCGAAATCAATAAAAATTCATTTCCCAACTTTGTGACTCTTGCCTCTTTCCTAACAAACCGAAAAAATTTGCCCCCTTCAAATGTGCTTTCAAACACTGAATGACATCCCTTCAAAAATAAGGCAGCTGCGGAGATCCACTCCAATAAACGAAGTCGGAATTTTCCGATACCAGTTTGCTTTTGTCTATCGTTTGCCAAACGATTAAATGCCCTGAAGCAACAGCTGCGTGGAATTACATTTGAAGTACGTATTCTCAGAGTTAGAGAATGATTTTGAAACAACTGAAGTTAGAAATATTCAAGGTTAAATCCATTAAATTCAAATGCAAAATTCATTAGAAATGACGAATGTAAATCCCATTAAAGAATTCGAATATCAATTTTAGTTATATGATTGTGACTAAATCGACTTTTTGAGCGTTTGAATGATTCAAATCTTTACTGTTAAGATTGTATGCGTGTGAATTGGCCGGACTATTTTATTTAGAGCTATTAAAATCGACACACGCATATTTTGTCAGGTGGTAATGCGCATTTAGGATAACTTTTTTTTTTGAAATTTTAATTTATTAAAAAATAATCGAGGTTTGGCATTTCTCCGCAAAAGCATTTGAAAACATTACTGCACAAAAATAATTTTTACATAGCTTTAAAATTAGAAAAAAAATTATTTTATTAATGATAATTTATAATTGCCGTCCAATTTGATTCTTAAATTTTGACAATTTCGTTCCATAATTTTCAAAAATTTTCATTGTTGCGATAATTCAAATTTTATTAATGCGAAGATTTATTGATGCACAATATATGGAATAAAACATTTCCACGAAATAAATAATATAATATTTTACTGTTACTTATATTAAAAGATGGAATAAAATATTCTTAATATAATCGTAAAGCGAAAAAGTCTTAACCGGAAAGAGCCTATCTTTAACAGAATAATCAAAATTAAAGCAAAAACGATTTGCACATGTCTAAAATTAAAAGCGCAAAGAGATAAATTGCCATGATAAGGTACATTACAATTTTAAACTGCTAAGTGTTTCAGAGGACGACTTTGGCAATTAAATTAATACCGAAAGGGGACAAAAATGTGACCTTGAGATAAGAGAAAACTAGAACACTCATTTTCGAATGACAAGAATATTTTACAATTTTTGTGAAAAAAATATATGCAAAACAACAATTTTTAACTATTGCACAAAGTGAAAACTCTTTTTAATTACTATAATTAATAGTTTAAATGTGATTTTGTAAAAAACAAGCTTTAAAGATAAACGTAGCAATTCAACCCTTGTTTCAGCTCCGTTGATTGGAAGTGTAAATTTCTACGCCAGAAGAAAAATGTATGTATATTTCTAGCTTCCGATTTGGAATTATAAATAAGTAATAATGAAAAAAAAAAATGATTCGAAACACCAACGTTTTATACACATGTCAAAGCATTTTTATATTTACTATGTGTCTTTCTTTTTTCGTTCGATTAAAAGGAATCACGCTGAAATGCAAGCACAGGACAAATAAATAAAGTTTAAATTGGCGGCAAAAAACACATTTTCACAGAAATATATTTTATATATATACGTAATGACATCTCTTAATCGAATTTAAATCTCTTCCTAATTTTTATATTAATTTAGCCCATATATACTTCATTAAAAAATGTTCTCTAATTTCCTGATCCAATTCCACTTTCTTAATTCTACAAGCACTCTATAAAACTGCAAGTCTCAGCATTTCTCAAGCTCCGAGTGAAGGGATAAAAATCCTCAATGTTTACCACATGCCTTTAAAGATACCTAAATTTTCCTAGCTTAAATCGACGCGTGTCAAAGTATTTTCTATCAAAATCTTGTTGTAAAACCACTGAAAAGAAAAATTTCGGTATCATTAGCTCTTCTGTTTTTGTCTCACGATGTAGGCTGACGTATTTCTAACCACTTATTCATTGTATGTAAACTATGCCTCCCGTGGTCAAATAAATCGAAGTTTAAAAATTTCAAAAGTTTCTTCTGTTACGCCACGCAACCACTTCAACTACAACATGTGTTGCCTATTATATTTCTAAAAATATTAATTCCATAAGTTATAAAAGTAATTCTATTTAGTCGAGAATTCGAGACAGCGAATTTGAGTTCGATGATTAACGAAATCCTTGATCCCAGTGCATTAAGCTTTAACATTAGGAATTATTAATACTTTTGAGCTTATTTTCTATTTCGAAAATCAGAAAGATTAGCACAGCGATTAAGATTATATCACAAATGCATAGTTCTCAAGCAATAAAATAAGGATAACTGTCAATTTCATTATTGTAGGCACGCAAGAGAAGACAAATATAGATGAATACATTTGGCGATGAAAAGAAATTAATGTTAATTTTTCCCCCTCAAACATCAAGAACCTTTAAATTCGATCAGTATCCGAAATTTGCTATCTTTGTTCAATCTAAATATACAGTATCATAATTCTCAAAATATTATAATAACAATGATTATTAACATTATTACTACAGGTACACAGTGAAAGATAAATACAGATTAGTATATCCAGTGATCAAATTATTTCTTCACTTAAATACCACTTGCAAAGATCAAAAACCTTTAAATAAACTGGAATAATGACTATACAAAATCTGCGATCTTTATTCGATCTAAATAGTTTGAAGATCATAATCTAGGACGCAAGGACCAAATGATGTCACGTGAAAATAAAACCGTATGCACGCGAATAATCTATTAAAATTTTAGCTATCCTCTAACCATTCATAATTAGAATAGTTACCAAATGTTGGATAATCTTTAGTTAGATAATCCTATTGAGAATACTCCTAATAATAAATGAATTCAACTACAATCCTAAAGCTTTGTAAATCCTGATTTTCAAACATGAATCAATCCTCTGAGACATATATTTATGTCTGCCATAGATTACCTAAGGCTAATCGCCCCGATTTATTCAGGATATGCTTTCCAACATGAACTCCCAAAGGAAGAGGCCACTAACAATGCCAGCATCTTTTTTTTGTGACAACGCCCTAAATGGGAAGAAAGGAGCATCGATGCAACATTCAATCGATAGGCAGCCTAGTTGAAAGATCAACTGTTTAGGCCAGAGAGATGGTCACCACGCCCATGTTATGACTAAGCGCCTTAAGATCATGTTAGAAACTATGACTAAAGGCATTCAGAGAGAACTTGGTATTAAAAGGAATGGAGAAGGTCAAGGAGTAAAGTGATTGGTCACTTTCACTGGAATTATTAATTTGATTGGTCATTTTCATATTCTGCATAGAGAAGAGAATGTAACAGGCTAATACTTTTAGGGTGGCATATTTTCTGTATGTTGCGGGGTAAAAAAAATCGCTCATGCAGATTGAAAAGCGATGGGTTACGAATAGAATGCAAGAGCAGATTATTGCATTTAAAATTACCAATTTGCTTGTATAGTAGATATTGCACGAGAAAGGTCTTTCAAAATTTTAATCAGATTTTTAAATTAAAAATTAGCCTAATATGTTAACTTTATTTCCTCAACTTTGAAGCATGCTATCGAACAAAAACTATTTCTATATCATTTTAAAATGTAAAAAGTTAGCTTTTTCGTGATATTAATTTATTTCGACATAACTCCCCCCCCCTCCCCTTCTATATGCAAAAAACAAATCTTAAATAATTTGAAATGCCACTTCTTGTAAAATTTTAAATACAGTTTATAATAAGGGTCTGAATTTCATTAAAATTATATATATATAAAAAAAAAAAAACAGAATGTCCCACCAAAATTTACAAACACATTCTCTTTTGTGTAAACTTATTGTCCGTTTTGTGTTTTCTTTTAGTTATCATTCAAGTCTTTTAAAAATTAAATCCAAAGCAGAATTTTTGCTTTCACTAGTATTTATACAAAAATGTTTTTTTCCCCCCACTGTTTGTAAATTGCGTGATATAAAAATCCTAATGGGAAAAATGCCTTCTCTCAGGTTAGCAAGCCGGAATAAATCAAGGCAAATAAACAAATCAAGCCTAAAGCAGGATATTACAGAGAAGAGGTTCAAAATTGATGTAATTCAGTTAACAAAAGGAAAAATCAAGGCTACTAAAAAAAAAAAAAAATCTCACCAACGTGATATGCAGAATGATACAATACAGTACTGAAAATATAGTATAGCATGTATGAAAATATTCTCTAATATTCAAGCAAGATGATCAACAACATATTTAGTTGTAAATAAAAATAATGTTATCTGATTAATATATTTCATAATTCTGCAATATAAAATCGCATGAGAGCAGTTATTACAAATTATATTTGTTTATTAATAAATTAGAAAAATTCATTTAATAAATACTAATTTTGATAAGTGTAAAATTACCAATAAATACGTAAGTATACATGATAAACTTAAGAACTAAGAATGAAATTTAGCAGAAACATTTTCAGAATATATTACTTATAAATCTATTCAATTTTGCATACGAATTATATTTTTCCATGAATCAGGCAATCCAAGTCATACAGCAAAATATGACTTTCTGCTATTTATAATTAAAAATGACTTGAGTAATAATTTCAACTTCAGAGCAAAATAACCAGTGATATACGAATGGAAACTGAAGTTACCGAAGACATTTCATTTATTTTGTAATGCTATGATGAGTTTCACTTGAAAATATGGATTGTTGTCTTTAGAATTTATGTTCAGATAAATTTCATAAAAGAAGAAAAAAAATTGCTTCGAAAACTCAATTTATAAAAATATTATTATTTTTGATTTTGAATTAATTACAATGCACTTCATATATAGTGCTTGCGACATGACAATCCTAAATAAAGCATCTTAAGTTATTGAGGTAATCAAGGAAAAATATTTACTGGTGGCGCCATCTATTATCAGTAAATGAAATCTATGCATATAATCTTATTGTTCCTTTGAAATATCTAGAATTATAGCACAGACTCATTCACAGAATAAAATCAACATTAATTGTCGATTGTTTAAAAAAGAAAGTACCTATATGCTTACTCAAATACAAAAAAATATTTATAATTTCACACAAGAAAATGTTTTTAAATTTAAAAATAAATTCAATTTCAAACTATTTAAAAATTAATACAGAATTAAAAAGACGCAAAAACCTTAAATGTACAACAGAAACAAAGCTACAATTTCATTAAAATAATTTCTGTGGTTAATAAATTAGATAATTTCATAACGGCAGTAGTTATACTTTTATTCCACAGATGGCAGCACGAATGAAATTGTTCTAAGTAACAATATCAATGTTGAGCTTCTGTACTCTTACATTTACTTTTTAAGGAAAAATATCTCTAAAGAATTTAATATAAAATATACAAATATTTTGCTTCCTTTTTCTGAGGGGAAAATTCATGAAATGCTGAAAGTTTGAAGTAAAGTTTTTATCCAAATATCGACACAAATGTGCACGTTGCAATTAATATATCTAGTTTCATGGGGAAAATATAGCATTAAAAAATGAATGAAGCAATATATGTTTCAAGATACTATGTTACTCAACTGTTAAGTTTTCAGAAAAGTAAAGAAATAATTTTGATAGATTTTGAGCACTATAAAAATGATATAGTCATGTAACTTAATAAAGGGTTCAGACTTTTCACAAGATAATGTAAAATAGCTTTCGATGTAATTTTCACTGTTGAAATTGAGATTTAGTTAGATTTTAATCCCATTTATGGCAATTTCTACTTTATTTCGATGACTTAGCAAATGTCCAGGAAAACAATGGATAATTTTGTACATTTGAAGTCTGATTAACGATATAGAAAACAAACGAGAATTATATAATTCTGTACATATCAAATTTTGTATCCTTTCTATTCACTTTCGTCACCGATTTTAACAAAAGAGCACTGTCAAAAGATTTTAGTATTTTTATCTTTGTGAAAAATGTATCATTATTCAATACAAAGTTAGTGACAGTGTAGCAAGCATAAAATGCATTGAAGAAATATTCATTTTTAGCCATATTTGTCTTTATAAAATATAAAATACAGTACTATTTCATTATGATCCGTCCTATAGCTGCTCCCCCTCCTCAAATCTCATCGCTACAACACAGATTAAAGATGCGCAGTACTGGTTTTTGTTATATTGAGATGTTTTTTATCTTGTACAACGAACATGAATTTCTGAAAAGCTTTGAAAATTCTTATATAATCAGTTACTTTCACCTAATGTATGTCAATAGTACAGAAAATGAATTCGAAACTTAACGCTTCAATTAATTTTATCAGAGAATATACTTTGATGTTGAAACTATCCATTAACTTTTCTTATCAAAAGGCTTCATTTTTTTTTCAGTTTTAATGATACAAACTGTATGTGTGCCCATTTTCAGCTTTTGTTTGATATTATGCTTTTCAACACCGGGATTTTTGATTGTTCAAATGGAATTTTAAAATCGATTTTTCCACATAAAATTTTGAAATTTTGCACATTTGTGTATTTTCGACGACAATACAACGATTGCCGTCGATTGATTATTATTATCTGATTAGACGTTAGCCGATATGATTATTAACCGATTGATTTATTTGAATTTTTACTTCCATATACACTCATGTCTATAAATAAAAGATAATTCAGAGTCAAGCGCAAATAGGACTCTAAAATACATATATCACCCGTAAAATGACTACGCACATCTTCAAAACTCATATTTTAATTGCAGGAAGCCACCAGTACGACCAGGAAGCCATGACACCGATAATACGTCACAATGACGAGAGTGTAAGAGAGTGATATATAAGGAATACAGGCAAAGAAAATTGTTCGCAAGAGCTTTATAAACCTTTCAGTTCAATAAAAGCATAGTTTTGACACAAGGGACGCATTTGGTTGATTTTTTACGTGGTAGAATTATCGGCCGTCTGGAATGTGGGTGCACCCAGCTGGAAGTATCCGAGGAACTTGGAATCGCCCAGAGTGTCATCTCCAGGCTTTGGAAACGATTACAAGATGATGGTAATGTGAATAGACGTTAACGCACAAGTCGCACCCGAATTACAACGGCGAATGCGGACCGGTATTTGGCAGTTACTTCCAAAAGAAACAGACGGAGCACAGCATCAGACCTGCCTCGTCAACCACTGGTACGACAGTTTCAAGGCAGACCGTGTACAGACGCTTAGGGAAGATTGGTCTATATGCTCATAGGCCTGTCAGATGTGTTCCACTTACTGCAACTCACTGTCGCCTGCAATTAGTCTGGAGTAGAGAGCATGAATTGTGGACACCGCAACAGTGGGCTTGTGTGATGTTTTCCGACAAGTTCAGGTTTAGCTTGCAGTCCGATTCTCTCCGGACTTTCATATGGAGAGCGCCTGGTACCCGTTATCACCAAGAGAACATCACTGAACGACACCGTTACGGTGGTGCAAGATTGCTCGTTTGGGGAGGAATTATTCTGGGTTCCAAATCTGTCCTGCATGTTCAAATTGGAACCATAACAGGCCAAATCTATCGGGACGGCATTCTGGAACAACATGTACGTTTGTTTCGGGGTGCCATAGGCGCAGAATTCGTGTTTATGGATGTCAATGCCCGTCCTCACCGTGCTAACTTCGTAAACGAATGCCTCCGATTCGTTTACCTTCGGCCAGCATTCTCACTGCCGACGAGTTGCAGCCCGTCAACCACCACCTACATGTCTATCGGAACTTCGGAAAGCATTGTCTGATGAGTGGTGTAATATTCCCCAAGATCAGATCGATAATTTTATACTCAGCATGCCTAAGCGTTGTACGGACTATATTGCATCGTCTGGGAGATATACTATGTATTAACCATCATAATATTGGTTTTTGTAAATAGTTTTTTTTTTGTAATTTGCTCCAGAGAACAAAAAATCGCAATTTTTACTAATGATATCAAACATGTATCATCTTTTTTGCTCTTTACCTTTTGTTTAATAAATAGGATTTAGAAATAAGTCACATTTGTTTTGCTTCTGACTCTTTCTTTTCCTGAACTTGCATTATCCTTAATTTATGGACATGAGTGTAAGTAAAATGATTAGTAAAGAGTTTTAGGGGAAAAAAACTGCTTACAATCTTTTATAATATTTCAAATATAAATTTTCATTCAAAGATTAAAAAGTAGACAAAAATACCCAAATTAAAATTATATATTTTACATCACAGAGAACTTTAAAAATGCTTTTATAAAATTTATTTTGTATTATTATTATTAACTTGAATATAGTAACTTCTATTTCTAAAGGGAAGCTTTAAGCCAAATAATGTATTAGATAAGAATTACTTATTAGGAATATCGCTAAGTTCGGATAAATTAATATTTTAATACCATTACTATATGTAATATGTACCATTACTATATGTCATGAACTCAAAGAGAATTAATTCTGTCTGAAATAATGGTTCTCTCATTTAATTGCGTATCAAAGAGAATGACATGCTTTTGAATTCATTTAACTAAATCATAATCAACATTAATCTATTCTCTCTTTACCTCTTAACGCAGCGGTTCTCCAACTGTGGGTTGCACGTAGTGTATAACTAGGCAGCGGAAGGACATTTTTACATGTATTTTAGGTTTTACTTTTTGAAAAATGGCGATAAAAAACAATGGAGCAAAAATCTCTTTGAAGGTAATTATATAAAAAAAGCATATAAACCATCAAATAAGAAGAACAATGAATTGAATTATTAGACAACAAATCATTTTTTAGAATAACATCATTGGTCTTGACCAGTACGTATGTTCGACAACGTTATTGAAGCAACTGTCAAACTTCTACAAAGACATTTAATAGAATTCTCAACCATTTATCAATATAAACATACTATCTCAATGTTTTACTTTTTCATATACTTAGAATAGAGAAAATATAGTAAATTCGTATAGTTCCAAACCTCTATGAGCATATTTTTGGAAAATGCCCGCCTATTTGTGACAAGTCACATCACTGACTCTCCGACCCGCCCGAAGGCACACAGATAAATAATACTGAATGACCGGACCGCCGCAACAGCAACACTGGCGGGAACTGTAGTTGAGTCCTAAGGGCCATCACCGGCCACGGTACAACCCTTCCCGAAGGAAGTACGTCCCGTCATCGATGGAAGGAGCCAGATCCCCACCTATTTGTGTACCCTCCAGGGTCGAGAGATCCAACCACCATACCGCAAGCATCTCATCCTCATTTCGAGGTGCCCCCGGCGGGGGGTTGTCTGTTTGTGACAAATATAACTCAAACTCTTTGAGTTAAATGGTTGAAATTTAGAATAAGGTCTTTACACCAAATTTGCTGATTTCTATCAAATTTTGTGTAAAATTCATTCAGAGGAAGTTTGTCAAACCGGCCTCCAAATATAATTTTAATACGATAACTTCAAAACGAAGAGAGTTAGATAAAATCAGGTACACATATTTAACAATTATAGTACAGACATCTATCATATTTCATACCAAATCCAATAATGGGTTAATAGTCGTACAGAAACATGTAAATGTGATAAATCAAAAATAAAGGATTTAAATTTATCATAGTTGGTATGAGATTTTGTGACTATAAATATAGTTTTGTGTCAAATTTTTCTTTCAGTCTGTTGGGAAAAGGCGCATGAAACACAAATTCGGTTACTATAACTGCATGCCAGGATTAATCGCTAAAAATCTCGCCAAGGATCACATGGTAGATTTAGTAAAAATTCTAAATTGATGTCTAAGGTTAATATTTCCTGATTACTGTAGCCAATGCCATGCAAAACGTTCTCTGAGATAACATTTATAAGAGAGTATACGAGAAATTTTTAAGGATACAACTTCAGCTGGTTTTTGAGATGTAAGAACAAAAACAACTTCAATGTAAAAAGTGACTTGACGTTGAAACTACCAAGTTTTTTTAAATCCAGACATTGATTCTTTTGTGAGATAATTTTGATTCTTGTTCACGTGATTGAATTGTGTACAGCAAAAACGTTCATTGGAGCGGGAAATTAATAACAATAAAGTACTTTCTGTATAAATAGTAAATTGAATCCTTTTTAGTAAATTGATTAACATGGGCAAGCTAATTATAAATATATGTACATTACATATACGTTTGTATTTTTTAAAGTAAATATTTAATAGATGGACTTAAAAATATTTTTTATACAACAGTTGGCCTGCATACATAAAAACATTAATAACCACTGTCGTAACATATCAAAACCCAAAAAAATCACTTAAATTCTTAATCTCGAGATAACACCAGATCAACCAAGAAACTTTTTGCAAAGTGAAACTATTTTTACGCCTATAAAATCGCCAATAACAAAGTTATTTGCATTCTTTAACAAGGAAAAAAAATCATCTTTCCAACCTCGCCAAGCATCTCAATATATAAACGATCGCCAATTCAATAACACTCCCATTCTCACGCTTATAAAACCGGGCCAAGAAGAAACGGAGCTATAAACAAGGCATATGTTGTACTCGTAAGAAACGAAATTAAGGCGCTAAGAACCCTCTTTTTTCCAGCGATTTGCAAGGCGAACAGCTGTTGTAGCAGGGGTTCTTTCGCACAAGAGAGGTGGCGCATAAACAATGAAAAGGAAGTGGAGCGAGAGCTAAATTACGACCTCCATCCACGCACGGCGAAAAAACACAATTTTACGTCCAGAATCCTAGAGGTTGATGCTAAATATATGATCACCTATGACTTTGCTTGCAGTGGCCGAGTGGTGAAGGTAGGTGATGGCTATATTAAGCGGCGGCGTAGAAGAAAAAGTGTCAAGAAAAGGTTAAAGTTTTTTTTAGCTGGAAAAGGCTAAAAAAAAGGAAGGAAAGCAAGGATTTCATTCACAATAGTTACAAGAGTTGAAAACATGCCCTTTTAATGAAAATGCATTTTTAAAAATTAATGCACACACGCACATATTATATACGTGTGTGTGTGTGTGCAATGATATCTCTTAATCTAATTTAGCTCATATTAACTTCATTCTAATATGATATGTTCTCTTGTTTCCAGACCCTATTCCCACTTTTTTAATGAATTAATTTTGCATGCTCACTGTAAAATTGCTGAATTCAGCAGGTTCTCATATTTCCGAATGCAGAGATAAAAATCCTTCATGTTTACCACATTCTTTTAAAGATATTACAAGTATCTAAGAAATCTCTATCAAAATCTCATAGTAAAACCACTGAAGGGAAAAAATTATGTCTCTTCTGCGCCTTTGTCGCGATGTAAACGGACGTCAGTTTCATCATCGCTTCTTGTATATAATATGCCTCCCGGATGAAATAAATCGGAAGTTTTAAAATTTCAAAAGTTTCATGTATTAGATCATGCAACTGCTGAAATATGTTTCACATGTATTGCGATTACACACACACACACACACACACACACACACACACAGGTCTTTTTAAATCATTTAAAACGACGTCAGACGGTCAAAATACAAGAAAAAGTTTCCGGAGTTATTTGTAATTTGGAGATATTTTTGACTCAAATTATGAATTATTCAATTATGATCTTGGCAATAACATTTTATACCCGATTTGGAATTTATTGATCAAAGAGAAGATCAAAAAGCAGAATCGATGCTTTTCAGCAGAATGAAGATTAATGCACTGCTGCAGCGTGAGTCACATGTGATTCACAACTCTTTTTCTAAATTGACGAGCCCCTTCTCTATTCCATATTTAAAAGATAGCAAAGAAGGGATTTTCTGTTTAAATATATGATTCGAATCCCAAGTGGGAATCGTGGCATAGAACGGATTAAACTATAAAGTATCATGTTGTGCAAGTATCCGAAAAATTGATAAGAGAATATTTCCCTTACTTATCAGTAGTATCTGCATCAAAATGAAACATGGCAAATCGAACCAAACGGCAAAGTTTCATTAAAATTGTTTAAATGACATTAGTCACAAAATGGCTATCATTTTGCAAGAAAGAAATCTGACGGCATCTTTGGTTTTTTTTTCTGATTATTTTGCTAATAATAGCAACGGCTCTTTAATTCTGAAACCACAAACACGTAACACAGCAAGCATAGATTCAAAATATTCAAATTCGCCGATGCAGATTTTTATCAGAAGCATTGACACAACTTTTAACGAGACCTTCACCACCCCGAAGCTAAGTGGGGAAAAAACAAAACTTAATTAACCCCAATCACTGATATCTCCCAGTCACGCGACCGTTAAAATTCAGGGCACATATTGCAGGAAAAAAAAAACAACACAACTTTTATCCTATCGATACTATCAATCGAGACATCATTACAAAACAATAACTCGATGTATTTAGAAATATTTTTCTTTTGTCCCGGTTGGAAAAAAATAACACTTGTTCTACAAGGCAGCATTTCAAATTGAAAGAAGAACATGTAATAGATATGCACGTAATTAATACATATTTTTTTTTTCAAAATTTAAATCCATTCTTGCGGTTCATATACAATGAAATAATTAAAAAAAATGAGAACAGAGCATAAAGCGATAACACGTCGTTTTTAGAACAGAGTATTAAACATTAAGTCAAATCCGTTAACAAATGCTTCGATATTTTAGAAGACTGCTTATCTATCAGATTTCTTTAGGCTTAAAAAAGTTCAAAATATTGTTGCAGAGAAAAGTAAAACAGAAAGAGTGACTAAGAAGTTATTCAATATACAGAACGCACGAAATGAACATCTGTTTATACCAAGCAAATTCCTTTTCCAAATAAATCTGTACGTTTTCTGAGCGTTTATTTATAGAAAGAGATGCAGGAACGGAAATGTTAAAACTTGTTATTTTATTCTTACTTGATGGGAATAATAGGATAAGTTACAGAATATCGTTTCATAACATTTTTATTATTAAATCTTAAAATGATTATATTATTTTTGATGCATATTTAAAAAGGTTTTCCGATCTTAACGAACACAATAATGGACCATAAAACGGTTTAATAATAAATTTTTATAAAATAAATGTTTTTTTATATCAAAAAATTATTAATAAATAATATTTGTACTAATATTTATTTAAATATTCTTAATAATGGTTTAATAATAAATTCTTAATAATCTCGTAACACTTTCATCGCAAGGAACGAGATAACTCGTCTTCCAGGAATATTCGCTAAGCGCGAGGGACGTCCTCTACTCAAGGTTTTTCTAAAATATTGCAGCACATCTTATATGTACATATTATATATATCTTAGCGCAGAGGGTGGGACAAAGGCGCGTCATTGCCGCGATGAAAGTGTTAAATAAATTAAGAATTATAGAAATGATTCGATACTTCCTTAAAGAAATCGATTTATTTCCGAGCATATAAACTATTATAAATAGCAAATTATCGTCTTTTGTATCGAAAATGATGAGGACTTTCTAAAACTAATATGTTACATTTTATACATTTATTTTAAAATTTATAAATTATAAATTTATTATATGCATTTATAATATATAAATTATAAATTTATTTCTAAATTATTTTAAAATTATGCATACATTTTAATAAGGCTAAACTTAGAGCGATTTTTAAAAAAAATTGATTTGATTTGATTAAGCGAAATTTCAATTTTCCTCAATAAATTCCAGAAATATTGAACAAAACATTCTTACGCAAAATTTAGATAAATTATCTTTCTTAATGCCATTTAAAATGCACATTTTTCTTGAAATTTTCATAATATTTTAAAATATATTTTTAGGCATAATTTTCAACAACAGTTTTCATTATTTCAGTGAATTTCTAACAGCCTTCATTGTTTCCTCAGATTTTTAATCGCATTTTTTCCCATTATAAGAAGTTAAAAAAAAAAAGGATTCTTTAACTTGTATGCTCAGTTTACATGAGAAATCAGAAAGTGAAGTTACATTACTGTAAAAGACAACGTGCAGTAAGAAAACGAATACCCTAACATTTAAGTTTTTGATAGTTTAAATGCCATAGTTCAATTTTTTAAATTTGTAATGCCATAGAACTGTTGTTATCTTAGAGATATTCATACACACTATAAACAGAACAGGTGTAAGGTTATTAAAATGACATGATTTTAATGCCTATCAAATTTTGAGGGTTAAAACTGTTTTACTGACTGATTCATAAAAATCAAGTTGTACATAAAAGAATTAATTGAAATTAAACATAAATGTTTCTGGCGAACTAGTGGTCGCCAAAGGCGGCTAGTATAAAATAAGAATGCCTAATAAACTAGATTACGACTATAAATGCAAAATGTCAAACTATAAGCTCATAAAATTTCATATGAAGTAATATTAATTACATTTATTCAAATTCCTATTCATCGTTGATCTCATTTCTGGACATTCCTATAAACGTCTTCTTAAAATTAGACAGAGCTCTAATTTGGGCTCACCAATTACGTTCATTACAACTCCAAGCTCTATTGTCCTACGAGAAAACATCGAACGTCAGATTTCAATAGACACAAACAACCGATACAAGTGAGTAAACCCACTAATTGGAATAATTAGTGCTAAAACTGATTTTTACTGCCAGATAATAAAGAACAAAAAGAAAGCGGGTCGCCAAATTCGCCAATGTGCTCTATGACGGTCCAGGGCGGAAGCGATTAAGGGTGACTCAATATCTATGTTAAAAGGTAACGGAATAACATGCATGGTTGGGTTTAACCCGAGAATTACGAACCCCTGATGACGTTGTGATGAATTCTTAATGCTATATCAGCTGCATTAACCTACCCGATCATGATTAACCCGGGATCAGTCGAAATCTAAATATCAATTGAGTGAAATATTTTTTTGATGCCATGCTCTTAAGAGAATAATGCTTCAAAGTTTTTTTGTTGAAACAGAAATACAAATTTTAATAAGGGGAATTCAAATTTAAATCAGCTAGAAAACAAAATGATTAATGCTGAAGTAAAAAAGAATCTTTTGGGGAAAATTTGTTTTTTAATCTAAGAAGGTTCAGTTCATAATCCTGTTTATTTTCCCCTCTAAAACTTTCAGTTCCTTCAGCATCAATTTTTATGTAAAATGATAAATTTAGTATTTTTTAACATTCTATAATAATATATAATTAAAAAAATGTCTTCTCGGAAAGCTGGAAGGCAAAGGTAAATTCTTTTAAATCCGAGTTACTATCCCGCAACATAAATAGTTGATGTTAGAAATAGTTCAAATTAGGGCGCGAAAATCACTTTTCAGTCCCTAACTTCTAAGGTATTGCAGTTATCAAAAGACCGTAATTGCAAAAGTTGGTCGTCTTAATGAGGCGCCAATTTGGCTAATTGGATTTATTTTTCTATCTTCAATATTAAGAAAGTTATAGCGAAATGAAAATTTCAACCTCTCACCATTTCTACCCCCCCCCCCCCATTTTTGAGCCAGATGAACCATTTACGAACTCGCCCGAGATTTTTACATTTCTAACACATTCCAAGCCAATTAAAATCCAAATAAAATTACTCTAGTCATCCTGTTTACAAGACAACATGGGCGTAGCGTCATATATAATTTTTGAACGAAGGGTGGCATTTTGCTCTAGGGATCCTGGTCGGTGAAGAACTGCAGAAATTTTTCCGAAGTCTTGTCATGAGAACTATTGCAATAGGTAGTCTCCATACAGGAATCTACTCAAAATTAGGCACTAAAGCACTCAGATTTATTTTATTCAAAACGTCTTGTAACGACATTGTTTTCAGTATTTAACACTATGCTTCAAATACAAAACCTGAATACGGCTTTATCATTTATTTTTGGATGTCTTGTTTCTGCAAATGCAAATGGTACGCGTATTGTGAATGATCGAACCGATTGAAGATTTTAAGCCTAAAAAAATCAATTCTTCAATTTTTTTTTGTATGTTTAAATGCTCTCTTGGTGAAAACAGCCAAATAAATTATTTTTAATACAAACAACCACCAGATAGACTGTGATACAATGGCCCAAACAGTGTAGCCAAGAATGAAGCAGAAGTTTTTATCAAACGAAAAAAATCTTGTACTCAAATTCGTTCAAATTCTCAACAAAATTTCTTGTACTCAACTTCGTTCAGAAAACAGAAGTTATAATTTGATTAACTGAAATATATATATATTTTCTAAACAGCAGATATATTTAAAAAAATATAAAATAAAAGGTATAATTACACATCCAAATTATAAATAAATCGAATTGTTATTCATAAAAATAAAAGTTTAAATTCCAAATGTTTCAAATTCGCAAAATATATTGATGCAGCCTTTCAGGGAACAATGATATTTTTTTTAATAATTCGTATAACAATACTTATTTTGAACAAATTTGTGCTAATAAAATAAATTTTAAAACACAAATAAGCGTATTAAAATGTATTCTTTGTATTTGTACATATAAATTTTGAATTTTTTAGTCTTTAATTTGTAATTCGTTTTTATACATATTATGAAATGTTTTAACCACATTTTTTTTCTAAAATTCATTACCAGGTGGCTCTGTTTGTATGGAAACAAAATTTAATTAAATGAATCGATGAACTGATAGTTAACTATCAGTTCATAGATTTATTTAATTATTAGTGTACTATATTATCGTCGAAAATAAGGTACACAAAATTTCAAAAACGGAGCAATATCGGAGTGAAAAATCGACTACAAAACTACTTTTTTTACGATCATAAAACAAATCAACTTAAATATAAGTTTCTAAATACAGAAATAAATTGAACAGAAAACTAAACTTTAATAAAATTAAGTTCATTTGCTTCCCAGAAAAAAAACTTTTCTCCCATACGCAAAAATTACTTTAATGCTATCGACCTACAAATTGCACTCAATTTAAATTATCTTGAAAACAAACCAATTAACATTAAAGGCCGCCGAAGCGTGAAATAAACTTTATTGATACAGAGAAAGACAAAAATGATCTGACTCATGAATAATAAAGTTTATTTTTTCTTGATGTAATAAACTTAGATTGCTATATCGAGCGAATTATTTATGAAAAATATGTAAATAAATAAGGCATAGTAATTTTAGAAACAGTAAAGATATGTATCTTACAAAATGATGATTTTTGCATTCAAAATACAAAACAATATATCCTAAAAGCAACGAGTAATTTTAATGTAGTAATTTTAAGGGAAAAATCTTTTTTAAAATAAAATTTCGTTTTATAATAATGAATGCTTATTATGATTCAAGCAATTATAGAAACTCTATATTAAGAAAGTTAAATTCTTAACTATTATCTCATAATGATGACTCGATATACCGATACAAATTTCTAACTTGAGGTTAATTAAACATGCTTAAGTGTTATGTAATGATTACGTTAAATAAACAACAAATAGGCCAAGCATTTATATTATTTTCTATGTAACTTTTATACAGAATGTGGCACAAATTTACAACAGTTCTGAAGAATTTAACTACTTTCTTACGCATAATGTATAGCAAAACATACAAATGACAATTTTATTAGCAAGATTCTAAGACAACTATGATTTTAGCTTACTTATGTCGGTAAATAAAATATTTAAAAAATTGCCTATCAATCAATAAATGCCCTACAACAGGCAGGCAAAATAGGTCTTTAGATTTCCAGATAAGCCACTTGGCTTATCTCTACCAATAATAAAGATACGTGTGTTTGTTGGCGCTCTACAGGCCAGAATGGTAGACTTACGATCAAATACGGTACCAAAATTTGGCACATATGTACTTTGGAAAATGAGAATGTGCGCTTCAAATCGATTTCTTTTTTTTGAAATTTTAATTAGAATTTTAACTGAAAATGAAGTTGAGTGTTAGAATTTTACAGCACAAATATTATAGCACAAAACGAATTTTATACTGTTTTAATGTTTAAAAAGTTGTCTTTTTAATGATACCAAATTAATATTCGTACAAATAATTTCTGAAGTTTGGCATTTTCTTTTAAACTTTTTTTGTCGAATTTTTAACTGCAGATTATATTGTTGCCTTGAAATTCAAACCGTTTTTATTGTTTCATCAAATATTTTATCATTTGATTTTCTTCCGTTGTCGAAAATTCCATTTCTAAGAAGACCTTATTTAAATTGTATGTAATTTAAAAGACAAAAATGTAAAACTACATTATTACGAAATTTAGAAATTAGAAAATTGCACATTTGCGTATTTTACAGCTTTTAGATGCCATGACACTGGTCTTCATTAGAAAGATCCATCCACTGAACACCACTTAATCCACTTATTGAACTTACTTCCAGAACTTAATCCACTGAACAAAACTTAAGTCAGAACATTAAAAAAACACAGTCTTTTAATACTTGATAATTCGATGGAATCATGTCTACCAGAATCTACACGATTTAACTGAAATTAAATATAATATCTTTAGCGAACAAGCTGATCACCAAAGGTGATTACTGTTTATTTCAGAATCCCTAGGCTAGAACTTTACTACTTTGGCACTTTGCTGAGGATTGGTACGCAGAAATTTGAGCAATTATCGAACCTCCTAATTCCGAGAATAATCCGAGTTTATCCTATTGCTAAATCTAAAAACATCTCCTCCTTTCATCTTTCCTTTCACCTCTTTTCCGATGAAATAAACTCTTCCTGACGCATGCACAAAAGCGCCGAAAGTTTCAAAATCCGGGAATGAAATGTAATGTTTAATATTTCCTTTTGTAGGTTTAGCACATAATATATTCAAATTCATAATAAGTACATTATAACAGTGAATGCTAATAATTATTTTCAATAATACAAATAAAAATACAAATCTAATCTTTTCTAAAAATACAAATCTAATTACTCAAGTAATAAAGTCCAATGACAGTAATGCTATGCAATAGAAATGTTGGTCGGTCTGGTATTTTTTTGTTTCCCGCTAACTAGTTTATGTAGCTAAAATAATTAATACACTGAGTGCCTAGTTTGAAAAATCTAACAATCACGAGTTATCTCGTGGTTGGCTGTAAATACACTAAGAATTGTAGGATATTAATTCACCGTCAGCATATATAATGTATATTGAAGTGTTCTTTGACATCCATGCTGCTAAGAATAGACGTTTTTAGCATTCTAAAAGCAATAAACTGGGAATAGTTTCTACTTTGTCCCACAGAATTTTGTTTACGCATCTTGGCTTAAAGTAAAATATTTTTTGTTCTTGGAATTTAGCAAGTAACGGTGCCGCCAAATGCCACTAATTATTCACAACGCAATGTTAAGCATACATTTTTGAAGGTCGGCAATAAGAATATGCGAGATCAATTCGGTGCCCTATTATTTCCGACTCGGTATGTAAACTTTGCAATTAAAGCATTTAATTAGGCACACAGATGCAGCACAAGCGTTCGGTTTTACCAGAACTGGCATACAAATGAATCGCGAATCAGGTTTGTGTTTTATGATTTCTATTAGATAACCCGCCATCGTGCCCGGCCTTGACTGAAATCTGTTCCCATTACATCAAACGGTCTTCTTTTCAAAATGCTCAAATAGTGAATAAGAAAGAGGAAAAGTGCTGTTTTCTAGGCCAGAGTTCAATGATTTTGGAGATTCCCAGGATCGATTCATTTGATTGATTAACAAAATAACTTCCTGATATAACTGAAAGTTGAATGAAAGTTGTCCGAGTTGATGCGCTATATTTATGGAAATGAAGCAGTGCAACAGGAAAGTGTGCCATTTTAAGGAAGATGATTTTAGAAAAATCGCTTTAAATTAAAAATTCTGACACTTTTAATTCCATGAAATTTCTCCATGATTTTGATTATATTTACGTCCCATTCTGAAGTATTATTTTGTAAGATTTTCGAGATGTTGAATCGCGGTCAGATGATGTGGACCACACTCTGAACTGGCACTATCAATGCCTGTCCAGATTTCCGCATCATAAAAGCAGAATGAGATTTAGTGTGCGACAAATAAAAATATTCGCCAGAACTTTGACGAAATGAAGTTCCGAAGCTGAAACCTTACCACCAATCCATCGCAACTATTAAAAAACCAAGGAAAATAACTTATCCAAAACTTTCTCGCATATTTCTTAATAAAGATGTTATACTCTTCTACTCGGCATAAAAACATGTAAAACTTGTGATTATGAAAGCCAAAGGTGCTAAGATTTTATTTCCAAATTTCTGGATGTTAGCGTTTCATGCTTCATCGTATAGAGTAGAAAAACGTTTGAATGCTTTTTTTTTTGTGGTCCTATTGGACCAAAATTCGATACGAAAAATATTTTTAATTAACAATTCTCAATAACAATTTTGATAACAAAATAACGTATCAAATTTCATTCACTGACATTGCGCTTTTGAATTGTCATCTTTACCTGCATGTGAATGTACAGACTGGCACATGATCAAGAAGCCCACTCCTTGCAAGAAAAAATACCAGACCATTTGGACACCAATTATGTCCGAAATTTTATCTGTTTAACTCAAACTTCTGTAATTACCGTGTTCAAGTATTCTACCTTCCTGAGAATAGATTTTGAACAAAATTTGATAGAAATCGACAAATTAGGCTTAAAAATTATACAACAAATTTCAAGCGCTTACTTCAACCCGCTTTTCAGTTTTTGTGTCACAGGCAGACAGACAATTTCAAAAAAGCGTGTTTTTAGGACTCGAAGAGGTTTGAAACATGGATATTTGTCTAATCTCGAATTCGCATTTTTTGATGACCGCCAACATTTTCTCTTTGCATGCGAAAAAATAAAAACTTAATGAAATTTTTTGAAGATTTTGAAATTTTTTTTAGAATTTTCCAAGCGATCGTTTCTGCAACAGTTCATTTTCATTCTTTTGTTTCAAAAATATATTGAAAAAATAAATATGATTAATAAGAACAGGAATTTGAAAAAATTGACGTTTTAAGTTTAAATGCATCAAATGGATAATTTATCCCACTGGAAGCTTCAACTATGAGATATTCTGACTGAAATACTGAAAAAAATTTACATTATGACTAGTACTACGTATTTTTTTCCATACAATAAAGGGATTCTGTGACTTATAGCAGTAATGATTAATTAAATACAACTGTTAAGCAATACATCTTTTTTCGAAAACAATTGATATCTGTTTAGCTATTTGAAAAAAGAAGTTTTAAATTTGAAAATGATTAACATTACTTCTCTAGTATTTCATGTTCGTTTTAAGGTTAACATTTAACTTTTTTTAAACTCTCGAATGTTTTCTTAAGCATGATGCAGTTAACAGCTATGTTCTTTGCAGCAATTTCTTGAATGGAGAATAATCTTTGTTTGGGTTACAAACTCTAAAACATGTCAATTCACAAGCCAATAAACTGAAACCATCAAGCCTTCATTTCCGTTTCTTCGACAATTTCGCAGCTAATTATTGTCACACCATTAGCAAAATGTGACCAATAAACAGTCATTACTACAACTCTTTTCGAAGATAATCTTAACCTTTTCATCTGTGTAAAAATCAGTTATCCAGATCTCAATCATCATGACCAACACTTTAAAAGCTTATGTAGAGGAAGCGACCAAATCGATCAAGAATCATTAGGCAATTATACGACACGAGCCATGAAAGCTAATTATGCAGCATGGCGTTAATAACCCGGAAGAAATGTCATTCTAACTGCTCTCAGCACGAATGTAAAGTGGATGCTTTACAAGAACCGATC
This sequence comes from Argiope aurantia, assembly GCA_026543865.1. Lineage (NCBI taxonomy): Eukaryota > Metazoa > Arthropoda > Arachnida > Araneae > Araneidae > Argiope > Argiope aurantia. The sequence continues at coordinate 688 of JAPMOR010047911.1, read as the reverse complement.
GCATAATCATGGCAGACTCATAGAAGGACGGATCATCTACCTTATCCTCTAGATGCCAATAAATGTAAAAAGAACCGTTACACGGCATGCAATGCTTAATGGGAAATACCCACATGACTTCAGTTACAGGTTTTCGGCCCAAAATTGCGCCAAGCATCGGTTCGTAGCACCGAGTCGATTAACCCATAAATCTTATGATCTGTGACCACTTTTTTTGCTTTGTTTTCTTGTACTTGTTTTCGCAGAAATCGATGGATAGGCGCTATGCGCAAAGACAACTTGGTTGCAGCTTTTTTCAACGCCTCGCCAAACTTGTAATTAAATTCGTAGTACATAGTTTTGAAAGACATATCTTAACGCACGATTTAACAAAGTGGTCAATTTAATTTCATTTCTTTTTTTAATTTAATGTATCGACATCTAAAATTTAACAATAAACAAGTTACTGCTTCTGATGAAATGCTACACGGTAAAATTGCTTAAGATGAACAGGAAAAATGTTTTCTAGGTTTTAAAATATATCTAGCATTAGATGGCAACCTACATATGTTTTATGATCGTCTCATTATGGTTATTATTAAATGTACTTCATTGGAGGTTATTGCACTATTTTACACGGATAATTAGTCCTGAAGTTTCTAAACTAATCTATGGTAAGATTGATTTAAACTTGGATCGGACTGAAAGA
>JAPMOR010047874.1:0-11010 GCA_026543865.1 Argiope aurantia | reverse complement strand
TAATTATAAAAAAGTGCAACTAAACTTGTTAAACTCTAAATAAAGCCAAAATCATTGTTAGTAAAAATTGTTTACTCCATTACTTGATTTGATTACGATATATATGTATATCTGTATATATATCTATATCTATCTATCTAATATAAATAATGTTTATGTTTATTAGAGTTGAATGTAAATTTCCAAGGAAACATATCAAATATTGGATCTATATCGCATTTTTCAAAATTAAATTTAACACTTCATTCTAGCTGATATCAGAAATGGCTTAAAATTCTGCAATATTTTCAATATGTGAATCAGGTCCTATTCAATGCAAGCAGGAATTGTCATTGAAATCACCTGAACTTTTTGTATTAAACCTGTATAGTGAAATAATCTGAAAAAAGTTACAGAATTTTCTTAATGTGGTTATTGTATTTAAAAGGACTTGCAGAAAATCTGCAAGGATTTTTTTTTTCATTTAAATATAAATTTGCAAATTTAAAAAGTTTTAACGTTAAAAACAAAATGAAATGAAAAAACGGGAGGAGCAGGTTGTTGTTCTTCTAAACAAAATGAACAATATTGGACAAAAAAAAAATATTGGATTCATTAATTCATATTTTATATTAATTGTCATAGTACTAATCACTTACATTTTAATATTTAGTATTGAATTTTTTTATTATAGATTGATTATTTTTTATTAATTATAGAATCAAAGTATGAATTTAGATTGAAATATTTATAAAAAAGTTATTCATATAAAAATTGTGATTTTTTTTCAATTTCCTTAAAAATTAAATTACCATGATGAGTTTACTACACTAAATAAAATATTAAGACTTAGGTATGGCATTTTATGTATTCTCGAGAATACTCTTTTGTAATATATTATTTTGAAATTCAATAACATTTTACATCGATTCGGAATCCTTAAAAAATAATCAACCGTTTGTAAAACTAACTCGAAAATTCAAGAACACTCCATTCATAATCTCGTTGTTATGAATCTTTTTCAACTAATTATTTTCATCCAAACACTGAAACATTGTCTCTTAGATTATCACAAAATGCATTAAAAAAAAAGCATGTAAGGCCCATTGCAAATTTACCCAAAAGCCTTTTAAAAATTCTGAACTCTGCTATTTTCTAAGAAAGGTTCGTTACTTGTTGAATGGGCACAAAAGAAGCACAATAGAATTTCCCAGAATCTCCTCTCCCCCTCACAAAATGCTATGGACCCTGGTGGAAGAACTGATTCCGTGTTGCCTGGGGGGAAAGGAAATACCAAAATCCTCAATATTCTCTCTCCTGAACAAAAGATAACAGCTTTCCAACATAAGAATGCGATCAAGTAAAAATGAAATGAATTGGCATATGCATGTATGGACATGTCGGTTCATTCGTTCCGCCCATCTGGATGCAGGTCCATCTTAGAATAGGATTCCGCGGATCGACATTTGGGTCCGAAAAACAAAATTCCCGAAACTAATTAGTAATTTTTTAAAAATTGAATCTTTAGTTTTTATTATACTAATAGCCGCCTTAAATTGTTCGTCCAGAATGTTGGATTCGTCCAGAGATTATACAATGCATAGACTTAATCATTAGATTCGCATATCCATTTTAGTTCTTGAAAATCTAACCGCATTACAAGACAGCAAATCTCAGTGTGCATATTCCTAAGTGTTGAAATGTTATTAGTTATAAACGCAACATTCTAAAAGCGTGAAATTCTGTTTGTATTTTTGGACACATAAACTTTTCTTCTTTATGTAACTTTCGATTCGACCAGTTGAAGAGATGAATCTTGAAAAATATACTGACTTGTGATCTATAAAGAAAGACTAACTGAATTTTGGTTGCATACAAAAAAAATATGGTACTTTTAAACGGTTTTTTTTTTAACATTTTAATATTTATAGATGTATGCCATAGTGTAGATGTAGATGCCATATAGAGTGATGGCCATTCTTTCTGTTACACCACGCAATCAAGACAAACAAGTGGTAGGGAATCATGTCTAGCACATTATCATTCTTCGGTTGTTTGGACTAGAAGTTTTTAATTTTGTTTCCACTTAAACGCAATTTCAAAGATGAAACTACTTTATAAATCTGGGGGAATCGTTTTAAGATTATTATGAAAATATATTGCACCTAATTAAAGAAATTTATGAATGAATGCCCATTATTAAGCTAATATATGAATAAAAGGAACTAATTAATTTCCTCATTTTAGTGTAAATTAATTTGCTGGATAATAAAAAAAATGGGTCATATTTCCTAAGATTTCTGTTTCATTTACTTGGAAAAGGCAATTGTTGGTAAAAGATTTAAAAAAAAATGACTAAATATTTTTAGTCAGTCTGTCCGGAGTCAAATTTTATATCGACTGAGAGAAGTTTGGAATTTTGTTTCCACTTAAACGCAATTTCAAAGATGAAACTACTTTATAAATCTGAGGGAATCGTTTTAAGATTATTCTGAAAATATATTGCACCTAATTAAAGAAATTTATGAATGAAGGCTCATTATTAAGCTATTGAATATATGAATAAAAGGAACTAATTAATTTCCTCATTTTAGTGTTAATTAATTTGCTGGATAATAAAAAAATGGGTCATATTTCCTAAGATTTCTGTTTCATTTACTTGGAAAAGGCAATTGTTGGTAAAAGATTAAAAAAAATGACTAAATATTTTTAGTCAGTCTGTCCGGAGTCAAATTTTATATCGACTGAGAAAAGTTTGGAATTTTGTTTCCACTTAAACGCAATTTCAAAGATGAAACTACTTTATAAATCTGGGGGAATCGTTTTAAGATTATTCTGAAAATATATTGCACCTAATTAAAGAAATTTATGAATGAAGGCTCATTATTAAGCTATTGAATATATGAATAAAAGGAACTAATTAATTTCCACATTTTAGTGTTTATTAATTTGCTGGATAATAAAAAAAATGGGTCAGATTTCCTTAGATTTCTGTTTCATTTACTTGGAAAAGGCAATTGTTGGCAAAAGATAAAAAAAATGACTAAATATTTTTGCGGTCAATCTGTCCGGAGTCAAATTTTATATCGACTGAGTGAAGTTTGGAATTTTGTTTCCACTTAAACGCAATTTCAAATATGAAACTACTTTACAAATCTGGGGGAATCGTTTTAAGATTATTCTGAAAATATATTGCACCTAATTAAAGAAATTTATGAATGAATGCTCATCATTAAGCTATTGAATATATGAATAAAAGGAACTAATTAATTTCCTCATTTTAGTGTTAATTAATTTGCTGGATAATAAAAAATGGGTCAGATTTCTGTTTCATTTACTTGGAAAAGGCAATTGTTGGTAAAAGATTTTTTAAAAAAAATGACTAAATATTTTTAGTCAGTCTGTCCGGAGTCAAATTTTATATCAACTGAGTGAAAAAATAAATCCGGTTTTTTTTAAAGCATAACTCATTTCGAATTAAAATCGTCGGAAAATAAATTTAATATTTAACTAACTGCGATATTACAACGGCCGTTAAAGCTCGTGCTTCACAGAGAATAGATCTAAAATTACATATAAACATAGTTTGCAGTCCCTCAAAAAATGGGATTTGTAAATCGATTGCGGAAATTTTACAATATTTACTAAAAGTTTAATTTCATAAGAACAAGTAAATTCAGTTTAAAAAATGATAGCCGTCACGGAAAATTATTTAGTTAACAATGTTATTTAATTTGTTTAATCAGTTTGTTGATTGGAACAAACCAGTCTCCAGAAGTCATTTCTATCGACATCAGTTTTGTGAAGATGCTATTATAAATAAAGAAGTCACATAAGTGTTCCATTAATTGATTTATTTCGATAATTGTTCAATAAAATTGGTTTGAATTTCTTCATAGCGATAAAAACTTCGCTGCAGACTGGGCATCAAGGCAAAAACTATAAATTGTATGTTAGATTTGCAAATAAACGTATTATTATCTATGTATATGTATATCTATATATCTACATATTTATTTATTTATTGGTAAAATAAGATGTTTAATCAGAAACTAATAATCATAATATAAAGGATTTGCTAACAATCATGTCATAAGTAATTAATTTTATATTTCATAATTTTGGTAACAATTAAATAAAAATTATATTTAATATTATTTTATAGCATGAAATCTCATCTACATTTAAAATGAATAAGAAATTTTATCGTAAAATTCGCAAACAACTGAATGAGGTGTTATCTGTAGCGATCATTTTCCCTGCTAAATTTTAAAGTTGTTCTGAATAATAAAAAGGATTATATTTCAAAGCAAAACAAGTATTTGATGACTTAAAAATCTTCTTTATTTAAAGGAATATCGACATTTTAATAAAATCAAAAACATAGTATCAGTTATCTCATCAAAATATTAAAAACTGAATTGAAATGACACATTTAAGTTCAATCAAATGTATTATTATAAATAAATGTATATTTTGAATAAAAATACATTTTTGTATTTGTATTCAAAACAACATCTATTAGAAAAAATTGTACACTTTTTATAAGAAAATAAATTTAATAAGAATTTTTTTTTAGTATTATAATCATTTGATAACACTGACACGTCCTCGTCTAAACCAATGGCTCCAGTCAAAGGTCCATTCTTTCGTTCACTTTGAAAAATGGAATCCCCTTCGCTATCTGTGTTTGAAAGAATGCCATATTTCTGTTCAGAATATAATTGCCCTACTAGCCTCCTTAACGCATTCGAGAAGGAACAAAGTAAAAAAAAAATAATAATACCCATGATTTTAAGAATTTAAATTTGTTCTTTAATTTGATTTTAGCGTTTGTTTCATGGCTTCAATAATGCCTACAAAATACAGAATTTTTTTAAATTGGAAATACGGCTGTTGTTACATTTTTTTAAAGATTTCATATTATATATGATCGCAATGTGGTGTCAAAATAAATAATTACAAAAAGAGAATGTTTTTTTATCTTATCTTCATAGCTTCCAAAGAATTATTTTCTCTGTTATTATTATTTTTTTTTCATATCAGAATTCTTCAATGATCAATTTCAATAGTAAACGTTAGTTATTATAATTATTAAGCGACAGAGGTGGAATATATTAAAATTCATCATTTATAACATACACTAAAGAAAAAACCGATTGTCTCCTTAATTTTATATTGCTACATCTAAATATCGAAGAAACATTAGCAAACCCAATACTGTAAATGAAGCAACATTTTTTTTTATATAATCTGGAATAACATCGGGATCTAAAAACTATACATTTTTGAATTTTTTTCACTTTTTGATAAAGTGACTCGATTATAAGTATGAAATTAGTTTATTTTTATAAAAGGTGTTTTTTTACTATTAGACCTTTATTATAAATGAAAAATTTTTTTGTTAATATATTCAAATTAATAAATAAAATCAAACTTTTTTGCTACATATAACATTTGGATGCAATATTTAAGCATTTAATTTTGCAATAATAGAATTTCTCTTCAAAACAGAGAAATGTTGAAATTCTTCTTTTTTTTCTAATCTTTGGTTTTTTGAAAGAATATTTTATATTATTCTTGCGATCTGACGTGCTTATCCTGTGCGGATTCGCTGGTTTTCATCATGCTACTCAGATTACAATAGTTGTCAATTTTTTTATCAATATTACTTATGCTTACTTCAAAACAATTTCTTTCAGAAACAATGCACTTCTGGTCATTTTTCCTCCTATCAACAAAGTAAACTGTAAAGAAGATTTTTAGAAACATCTTTAAAATTTATTGAGGATTTTATTTTATTGATTGCATCAATAAATACAAAACGGTGACACCGAAGAGACAGTTTCGACCAACACATTTGTGTTTGGATTCCACATTTGTTAAATAAGGAATTTTTAGATTCATATTTATCTGCATGCTTAAATAAAACGACTACATTTTTAATGAAAATTTTTAAAAATATCTTGATTCTCAAATATAAAATCTTTAAATATGTTTACATTGTTTCTTTTTCACTCTTTTGCATAAATGTGAGTGTGCGGCACGAGTTGAGTGTGTGTTAAAAAAGAAAGTCGGGAATTCTTAAGCCACTTAATAAAAAATAAAAGTAAAATGGTTCATTTGCAATCATTATAATAATCATTTGCAAAAAATAAAATGATTTATTTGAGAAAGAGCACTGGTGTGCATTGAACATTCCTTCAATTTGGAAAGACGCATATTTTTTCAATAAGAGTATATATTTTAGATCGCTTAAGAAAATCCTTTGGTCGAATGAGTTTTGGATTTAGTATTGACATTAAATGTAAAACGAAATGTCATGCAAATTTTCATTTTTAAAAAATAATACTTAGTTAAAAATTTATAAAAATATATAATGGCACTGTGAGAAGACGCCTTATAAAAATAATCTCTTCCTTCTTCGAACAGTTTATAACAATTAAACTTTGGTCAAGTGCATTTACAATTTTGAAGAATTATCTTGTTATTATGAATTTATTTTCAAAGAAAAGGTGCAAATGAATAAGGAATACTACAAGATATTTCTGTAAGAGCCGAAAATATTTCATACAAGTCTGAAAACTCCTCCCGTATTTTCAAATGTATTTTTTAAAAAAAAAGTCTCAACTATAAATGTATTTTAAATAAATGTCCAGTGAGATTATTTTTTTCCAAGAAAAATTGTTTTTGTTTTTTTTCATTGGTAATTAAAGGAAAACATATTATTCAGTCTGTTTAGATTTTATGCTCTTTTGGCATTATTTTCAATAAGATTTGGCTAAATTTTTTTACTTCTGATTGGCAAAGTATATTGTGCTTGTAGCCTCGCTAGTGGTCACTCTTCCAGACAATGGTATCTTCAACGATTGGAGAATTATTGATAGCAACTCCACCTGCGGATGGTATAAAAGGATGGCTTTTCAAGTGTCTCTCACAAAAGTCTTTCACCTCGACATTAGGACCGTGTAGGACCCGTCCAGGCACCTGTGGAATCACCATCCAACGTATGCACGATTGAAAGTAGCAGAGTAACTCCGAGATCTCATAAATTGCATTAATTTGAAGAGGTAAGTCTTTTATTCGCTTTTTTTAACACTTCATATCATAGTAACTATATTAAAATATTATAGTAACTATATCAAATTATTAAAATATATAACTATAATGTATTTCTCACGAGAGCTTAAGATTTTCATTTCTTCTAAAATACCTTATAGCCATGCTTTCAAGAAATACCAATGCCGGTTTTCAGCTTCACCGCATTCTTTAATTGATTCTTTTCTAAAAGGTAAAGATAAAAAGTTTAAAAAATATGGCTGGCTACTGAGGGAAATATTTTGAAATATTTGAATCCGATTTAATGAAAATGTTTTTAACATTACCTTAATAGGAAATACAAAGTATCGGAGAATCATATTTTAAAAGCTGGTCCTAATGTATATGAATGAATAATGTAGAATTAAACAATTAACTTATTCGGAATTGGATCAGTTGTGAAAGAAATTGTTAATACTCGCGATAAAGATTATATTTACTGAATGTAGCGTTTCTTTAAAAATTTTATTTATTCTGCTTGTTTATGAATATGTTTGTGAAAAATATAATTATTTCATAAATATTAATCATTTGAAAATTTTCTTTATTCTAATTATTGTTGTTGTTGTTATTTGCGTTGAATAAAATATATTTACATATTAAAACAAATGTAATTTTATCTATAAAAAGGGTTCCAATTCATTAAAATTATTTTTGGACACCCGATTCTGGTATTCGATTGCCGTTCCTTTTCAAACCAAACAGCATAAAATATTTTTGTTGAGTGTCACTTGCTAATGGATGGTTCATTTTAAATATTTATAATATTTTTATAGAGCTGAAATACTATGCTCGGATTCAGGATTATATATTTAGCCTTTTTAAGCCTACATTTTTTTTAATTTAGTACTTTTTTCCCTTCCCCTTTTTATAATTCTTGGTTTCGGGAATTTTTATTTGGTATCAAATTTATTTTCAATCCCTATTTTAATTTATATTCTAAGCTATCATTTATGTCTTATTATACTATGATATGATTGCAAAGCGATCAGAAAACAAAGGGAAAATACATTATTTTGTTTTAAAAGGAATTTAAATAATAAAATCTGGAGTTAAAGTATTTTTTTGGTCGGCTGGAAGCACTTCAACTAGTATAACTTAAAAATTCTTGTAAAAATCAGTCTTTTTGTCCTATTTATAATAATAGTAAAAAAAATAATCTAACTAGATATCCATTGACTTTCATGAATAAAAAATTTGGATGAGTTCTCTTTGCAAATAGCCCGCTGTCAATCGTCGAAAGAATTGCATCTTTTATAAAATAAGGTTTCAGTCTTTTTCTCTATCGATGGTAACTGCTAAAATGTTGTCAGCTATATTTTGTACTTTCACTCGTGAAAGATTTTGAAAATCATTGTGAAATAATCTTTTTTTTTCCAATTTTTAATGAGATGTTGCGCTATGTAAAAAAAGAGAATATTGCCTTTACAAAATATCATGTGCAGTTTATTTTCATAGAAAAGTTAGAGACGGTAATTTAGAGAAGACACGTTTTTCTCATTTACACAATTTAGCTATTTATTTTCCTAATTTTTAAGTATGATTAGTTCTATTCTACCATATTCATTTAAGATCTCGTGTCTCAGTTGCATGTACAAAATAAATACAATCTATCCTTTTCTTAAATATTTCAACCCCTCAATTTATTTAAATATATGCTCTCAAATTCTTGATAAACATGTAAGGCTAATTTCAAGGAACAGTCCAAATCATATGGGTTAAATACTCATTTTGAAAATACTTAATTTTTTTTTTAAAGTTGTACAAAACTTTTCAGATTACTTTTTATAGCGATGATTTGTCTAACTGCACTAACTATGTATCTGTATGAGAAACAAAAGCATCTCGCATGACAGAGCAAAATTAGAATAAGTAAAACAGGTTTTTTTTTTAGAATGCATATGTTTTTGTTGGTAAATAAAATAGTCTATATATCATCGTATAAAAAGTGATAAAATTGGGAATGTATGCATGAATTACGCATATAATATGAATGGAATGTACTGAACGTAAAAGTCAACAGGATCTGATGATCCTGAATCATATTACAATGATGCTTAGTTCTGGAATGAAGTTCATTCAATATTCAATTAAGATCTTTTTTTATTAATTCGATTTTCTAAACAGAAGCTTATTTGTTTATTAAATGAAGCAAATATAAAATAAATCAAATTAAATATTATTGAGATAGTATAAAATCAATTGTTTTAACATTTTCTGGATATTAGCATATTTCTTGGTTTGTGTATATTTCAAAATATTGAAGTGAAATTATTTAAACATATGTTTTTTTTTAAATTTTTTTAACATTCTATTAAAAATAAGTAAAGTTCAATATCTTTCCCTTAAATTACATTTTTCTTTTGAATGTATATTGAAAATCCTCAAATTTTGACAAATATTATAGGAAATTTCAAATTTTTTGAATTTTGAAAACGCTTGGAATATTTTTTATTGTAATCTAATTTTAATTATGAATCTCAGAGGCTACACTAAACTTATAGAAACTTGACTTCAAGCAATGATGTTATACCACTGAAATTTAATTTGTTAATATGATTTTTAATCCTCTGAAATTTTAATTTCAGATCTTGTATTTTACATAAATTATATTTTAAAATTATGTGAAGTATTAATTTAAGAAAAAAAATTAAGATGGTATTTTGTTAGTGTACTAAAAATAAAAATCCTTTTGATTTTTTAATTATTTTCATTTCTTTATTTGAAATTTAGTGTCATGCATTCATGAAATCGTTCTAATTATTTTCTTCAGAACCACGGAATCCCGCATCTAGAGTTGAAAATTAATAAAGTTAATTTTTTAATTCGTAATTATTTTACAAAAATATTAAAGTTATACAATACATTAAAAATACAAACACGCCCAAACTTTTACTGATTTATCATGTTACTAAATCTATTACCTATTGTGTTATTTTAAATAGATGAGTTCAAATAATTAATTTTAATTTTTTACATTAAAATTGGATTTCTTCAATAATGATTACTCACCCTTCAAAAAATAATAAAATACTTGCGTATTTTTTTTTTTTTTTTTTACTTTGAGTATCAAAATTTTTCCCTGCTAACAAAAGGTATTGCTTATCAATTTCCATTACAATTTATTCTTAGCCTGCATATAAAATTTTCGTAAAATAATTTTGTAGCTAAATTTATGAGGCATTATTTTTTTCTTTAAATCAATAAATATAATAAATAAAAATGATAAAATTTTATATAATAGCTCATTTTATAATAATATATTCTGGAAATTTAATTTTTATTTGCAATCTCAAACTTCATAAAATTAACTCCTACTTCTTTCGTAATCTTCTGAAAGTGTATCGCAAGTAAAATTAATTCACCACTGTCACATATGAATAGATGGCCATCTTTCCCTCCGAATACTCGCTTGATGATAACTTGCTTTACAACCTGCACCCCTCCCTGACAGCAGAAACCGAGCAGGCCTATATCAACGGGCCACATTCGGACGGATCGGTACTGAAAGGGTTAATTTGCTTTTTACTCTGTGTTACGTAACTTATTTATTTCATGCACAAAAAAATAAAATTTTATAATCAAAATTCATTTGAATATGGATATGCTACAGTCTTAAAAGTTTTTCATACTTGTGTATATTATCGATGATAATACATTTTTTTTCAATATTTTTGTAATTTAATTACAGTTTATCCCTTCCTGATTCATTCTATATAAAGGGTGAGTCATAAAAGTAAATTTAAGGAAAATGATTTTATGATTCTGCAACATTTATAACAATAATGCCAAAATAAAGTTCTAAAATGTAAGAAAATAATTAATACCGAAAAAATTTAGTTTATTACATTGCTAAAAGTCTATTTAAAAAAATTGTTTTTATGCCCTTTATTGCATAAAATTACTTGTCTTTCTTAACTAGTACTGTTGCAA
>JAPMOR010047858.1:0-35640 GCA_026543865.1 Argiope aurantia | reverse complement strand
TTTTCCTAATTTTGTTTTCTTAGTTTAAATTCGTATTACTATCACAGGTTCTGTCTTGGGGCCGTAGTCCTTAGTCAAAGTAGGGGGATTCTATCATCGCTGACCGAGTTCATAGAAAAAAACTTTAACAAATTTAAAGACCTTCTCTGACTTGTTATTGTTATGGTACTTCTGACGTCTCTAACCCAACATGTTATACTACAAAGGGCAAAAAATTTAGGACAAACAAGCCCGAAAGTACATTTGGGATATTTGTTCTACAAGGAACAGAGTAATTCACTGTTACACCAGCACTTTAATAACCTTTTAAACAAATTATTTTTCTACATTTTAGAATCAACAGTATTAATGGAATCGTTTTTATTAATTTGGCAGGCACACATTCCATTTTTAGAGAAAATTTATAAAAAAGTTTTCAGAAACAAGATGCAAAATTTACCAAAGAATCTATCAATAATAATAATAATAATAGACGATCTAATTACTGAAACTGTTTGCTAATAGACGATCTTCTGTTACTGAAATCCTCGTCATTAAGGTGAAGGTTCAGAAAAATACAGATTTATACAATCTAAATGCTTAGATCTGCCTGCAACGAAAGATAACAGTTCTTGATTTCCTTCTGATTACAGAACTGGTTTTTGACCTTAAGAGTCAAAAATGTACTTTTCTGATAACTTTTACAGAAAGTACCATTTAGAAAAGAAAAAAAAAATATTCACATACCTCTAACACCATCATAGAATAATAGAATATGTCTCAGAAGTATATACTGAGTTTTTGTGAGAAAATTAAGGGAGTATGCTTACCAATCAGAAGTAAAGCACTCTGAATGCTGTTTTAAATGAGCATAAATAAATACCTAGTTTAAGAATCCACCTTTCCATACTGATAAATAGAATCAATCAAATGTAACTGTTTCTCCCTGTAGATTGTCACTAACTCGAAGATTAACTCCGAATTCTAAGATTAAATGCCCTCTAAATGAAAAAAAAATCGTCGAATTTTATAAAGTGCCGTATTCTACTTCGTTTGATTTAGTCCCTAAGCCTATTAAAAGTTATTGGCTTTACTCTGACAACTGAAAACCTGAATTCTATTGATAGCATGAGGCTTACCCTTTACCAAGGTAGACGAGCTTCTACATACTGCCAGTCACATGCAGTATATAAACTCCGTTAATTTAAAAATTGGATATCATCGAATAGATGTCACTGTTTGAAACAGGGACAAATCGGGATTCACCTATGTTTTCGACATTTACTGATTTAACTGCGTGCTCTTAGAAGAATCAGTCAGTGACTTTCCAAAGATAGATTGATCAATTCAAAAATGACCTCGAAAATGGTAACATATTGTCCTACATGGATGGTGTAATTTTACTATCTCAAACATTCGAACTTTCAGAAGATATGAGAAATGTCTTGGAAAGATTGAAACCGTGCAAATTACTAGCAAATAGAAAAAATGAAATTTTCCACTACTGAAGCACCAAGTACTGCACCAAGAAGCATAAAAATTTATCTAGAGAAAACATCTGCAATCTAGAATATGCCTTACCACAAAGGTGTGAAGCTGGTACAGCTTTTTCTACAAACCTGCTGATGGTAAAGGCACATCTTATAAAATTTCTTTGATGTTACTAGACCTCTAAATAATCTTACCAATAAAACAGCTCCTTGATGTCGGGAGAAAGAAGAATAAAAGGCTTTCAACGCTTTGAAGCAAATTTTAGTCCCTCTCTTGTATTGAAGGATCAGTTTCCCGATCGGAGTCAGAAAAAATTTCAGTGCAACCGAACGAGAAGTCCAGGATGAAGTGTGGGCTCCTCAGAAACTTCATGGTTTTATAGTTGGTGCCAAAATCATTGAAACATCAGGTCACCAGCCTCTATGTTGATTCAAAATTTTGATGTCCACTTCCGGTCGACCAGTTCTATGGTCTTTACAAATCCAAGAGTTCACTCTCAAGATCTGTTATACCCCTGGCAAATCCAATAGCATAGCGGATATGCTGTTCAGACCATTTGCTGAAAGTCAAAGTGACAAATGTGACAAAGTTGCTAAATATGTTCGTTAGCATGCAAATTACTAACAGAACAGTGCCATTATCCCATAGCGATCACAATGTAAATTAATAGTTTATTACCTATATTCATATTTCTGAAATCGAAACGGCATAGGCAGGAAAATATACGTATCGAATTTGGTTGAGACTTACCGAATAGCTTTCTCGGCACAAAGCTCAGAATTAATCCTGGTTAATTTTGGTAATGTTTATTTAAAAAAAAATGAAGCTAGAAGTTTCAAATTTTATTTTAGTTACAAATAAAGAGAAATTATTTCGTGGATAAAAATATGGAGTAGTGAATTGAGATATTAAATATTCGTGCAGTTTCAGTTTTCAACCTAATGGCAAATAGATTAAGTTAGCATTTCTTTAATAATATATTATTCCAATACATTTTGATTTCTCCACAAAAACAAAAGTATTATATTAGAATCCAATTCTCTAAGAAGTTATTTCTTCTTCTTCTTGAGACTTCTTCTTTATCTTGAGACAATATTTCAAAATTTTATATATTTTGGTTTATTGTTAATATATCTTCCGTATGATTTTATTTTCATTCACTCTTTTTTATCTTAATTTCAGCATTATCCAACAGTAGAAAGCCATCTCGTTGAAATCTTTCTGTTTTTAAACATCAAACTATTGTATGTATTCCTTACAAAAAAGAAGTCAACGGAAAATGAACATAATAACCAATGGAAAGAAATAATTATTCATGGTTATTTTCGAATTATTGAACTATTAAACTCATTGCATTTTATTTAAACTTGGAATGAGAATTCGATATTCTTTATTTCCTTATGTTATATGATGCTGTAATACGATATACTCCTTCAGAATAAAGATGTACTGTTAAAGAAGCATTGAAAATCTATAAATTTGTAATATATAAATAAAATAGCAAATATATAAATTTGTTATTTTGTTATGTTCTCTGATTATTTTTTTAAAAAGCTATCAAAGAGCAAGTATTTATTTAAATCAGCTTTGATAAGTTAATGAGCTAAAATATAGGTTGCATCATTTAAATTGTGTGTTTCATTCATTCTGTGTTTTTATATCATTTTTGAATGAGTATGAACTCCTTCTGAAAAAAATATTTGGGTATGAAAGAGAAACTGATTTTTAAACATTAAGAAATTCGAATTGCATTCTGGTCCTAGAAATAAAATTTTAAGCTCCATTTTGGAATTCGCAAGTTTAGATATAAGTGCATTTAACGTAAATGGACAATATCTTGAATTAAACATTTAAATCTAAGAGATAGTTTTTACATTAATTTTTATCCCTATGCTACCTGTTGACAAGAAATCTAGTAAGCTGTTTTCAAAAGAGAATCTTCTTCAGTACATTTAAAGAATGCTTTTTCTTTTGTTTTCTATCTTTCAAAAACTTTTTTTTGTTGCCTCCAAATGTTAAAAAAATATCATTTCGCTACTCTACAATTCTATCCTTTCAGTGCTAAATCTTTCCTTATAGCATTCATAAGCTATGAGAAAAAATTTTTAATTACATTAACAAAAATTTTTTAAGAATATAGGTTTAAAAATCTTTAACTGAAATGTTTAAAAAAAACATTTTCATAAAAAAGATGCACAATATTATGTAAATAAATATGCAAATTTTTATTATGTGCATAATATAGTTTAACATATTTGAAGGGATCTCAGTAATTTAAACTACTTTACACATATTTATATATATATATATATATATATATATATATATATATATATATATTAGAAGAAGCCATTTAAACATAATATTTAGAGCAGTTAAATTCAGTAATAATCTCATACAAATTTTGAAAAGTATTGTTATCTATTACCGATTACCAGGCATTAGCAATTTTTAGGCATTATCTATTACCAATAACAATTTAAAGAATATTCAACTTTTACCATTTTAGGATTTTAAATACTAATTAAATGACGTTTTTATTACGAAAAAGGCTATTTAAAGCTCGTTTTATTTATTTTTTTATTTATTTTTGCCAACAATTTTAAGTTTGTTTTATTTATTACGTTCCGTCTTATTTATTTTTGCCAACATCTTTAGTAGGTATATTACTACAACAGTATATAAATTTCAACTTGAATTTAGAAAATTGAGGCATTTTTAAGCATTTGAAATACAATTTTGAGGTATTCTTTACTTAACAGAGAAGAGAATTAGTAAACTGAAATAATCGATGATTGATAATTTTTCTCTCTTTTCTAGCTGTCGTTTAAATTCAGTTTTCTAAAGACTGTGCAAATGATAGTCCGGATTACTTTGACACATAAATCTGTCTAAAAATTCTTTAGAGATATAGTATCAAGTTTAGATTATTGACAACAAGAACTGATAAGACTGTGAAATGTATCGAAGGAAGGCTCATATTGTATGCTGTTTCAATCTTTTAAAAAAAATTTTTAATTTATACTCAATGAACTACTACGAATATGATATCAAAACGAATTCAAATATCTTAATGTCTATTTACACTTAAAAAAATGTTTCATGCACACTGTATAGACAAAAATCAAAAGCAAAAATCTCACTGAATTATCGAAGCTATATATAAAAAAAAAAGTTTAGAGATGATTAATAAATACTAGGCTGACTATCACAGACAAAAAAAAAAACATGCAAATACAACAAATATTCATGTAAGAACATTATGTTCATTAAAACTGAATCATTTTATCGCAAAATAAATTAGAATAAAAATTAAATTTTTACTTTCTCGCATGCGAAGTATACAAAGACAAAGTACCGTAATGGTCAAAAAATTTCGAATTCGGGATTTTAACGAATCTCCACGTTTCAGACTTCTCTGTTTCCAAAAAACACATTTTTGAAATTATATTTGTTTCTGCACAGGATAACACGAGACAATTTCAGCCAAATGGACGAAATTTCGTATAGTGATTTTATATCAAGTGCGTTTGCATGCGTCCCGGCCTAGGGGTAACGCGTATTTCCCGTGATCTGGTCGGTCCTGGTTCGGGCATGGTTGTTCTCTACCCTGTGAGGTGTGTGAGAGAGCACTCATTTTCTGCCTTGAAAATACACAAAATGAAAGCATTTAAAAAACATATCACCTAAATTCGAAGTATGACCAGCCTCAATATGAAGTATGATCACCTCAAACAATTTTAAAGGCATAGCAATGAAATTCTATGTTGTTGAAAGTGTTTACTAACTTATTTGGCATAAAACTCATTGTATTTTAAAGGAAATTCGAAGATCCTGAAATATTGTGAAAGGCACGGGTTAAGCGGAAATATACAGTGTTATCTAATTCGACCGACAAATTCAGAGGGTTGATAGTAGGCATCAGGGGGATAAAGAATCACCATACAACTTCGGTTCCCAAACGAAGTTTAGTAGGTGAAAATCGCAAAAATATATGGTTCCAGAGAACTGTTGGAAACTGTAAAAAATTAATACAAAAATAATAAATGCTATTTCAACTATGAAGTTTCTTTTAAGTGAAAGCACATTCTTAAAAGTTTTTTTCATGTCAGTAACATGCGGATTTGATGATCTAGGGGGTCGTAAATTACAGAAAACGTAAAAGTAGTTTAGAACCCATATTTGCAAAAATATTCAAACTTGAAGAAAAGTAAAAGCTTGAAAATGTTAGGAATTTTATATTTTATAATTTGATATAAACGTGTAGTGTGAGAACTGGGGAGTTTTAAAGATATTCAAGAAAAACTAAAATGGGAACCAGAAAACATCGCTACAACATCAGTACCGACGTTCGCAGGGAGCGTTGTCAAATTAGAAAGACAAATTCACAGCAAGGTTAGTAAGCATTAAGTAGATGAAAAATACCTGAAAACATAGGGTCGCAGGTAGCGTTTATTCAGTGAAAGTCGCAAAAACAGACTTCTAAAAGAAAATGAGTCTGGCGAAGACAATGGCCCTATGAATGCGAGGATTAGGAACAAGGTAATCTAGAAAACACCTCCTCGTCTCCTTGTATGTAAATTTTTCATGCGTTCGAGAAAAATAAAAGCAGCGAGAAAGTATTCATTAATGAGCATTGCAGAATTGATGGTCGTTAAACTTCATTCGCAAACATTCGCTTCATTCGCAAGTCCTATTTCATGAATGCAACTAAAATGTGCTGGTGTTCCTCATGCATTAACCAAATGCTCTGGCGTACAATTGTCAGTGTTCCATGCAGTAAATCTGGAGGATCGTGCTGGAAAAAAACAAGGTACTTTGTGTCGCTGAGGCGTTCGGGCAGAAGATACGGTCCAAATAGATGACTCTGCCCAGATGGTAATATGAAACTTGTGTTGTACGTTCGGCGGGATAGTGATGTGCGGATTTTCGAATGACTGAATATTCGTATTGTCTGTGTTGAAGAGACCTTCTCTTGTCAAAAGGCTTCATCTGAGAATAAAACACTAGCAGAAAAGTGTGCATCTTCCTGTGTGGCATCAAGCATCCAACGTGCGAATTCCACTCGATTTGTGATTTTCATTGAAAAACGTTACCTGCTGTGATTTCTGGTAATTTTTCATCTACTTAATCCCTATTACCCTTGCTCTAAATTTATCTTTCGAATTTGACTCTCTCTGCGAACATCGGCACTGCTGTTGTAGCGATGTTTTCTGGTTCCCATTTTAATTTTTCTTGAATATCTTTAAAACTCCCCAGTTCTCACACTACACGCTTATATCAAATTATAAAATATAAAATTCCTAACATTTTCAAGCTTTTATTTTTCATCAAGTTTTAATATACTTGCAAATATGGGTTCTAAACTATTTTTTCGTTTTGAGTAATTTATGACTCCCTAGATCACCATATCCGCATGTAACCAATGTGAAAAAAACTTTTAAGAATGTGCTTTCACTTAAAAGAAATTTCATAGTTGAAACAGCGTTTGTTAATTTTTTACAGTTTCCAACAGTTTTCCGACTCCATATATTTTTGCGATTTTCACCTACCAAACGTCGTTTGGGACCCCACCTTGTATGTGATTGCTTATCCTCCTGATACCTACTATCAACCCTCTGAATTTGTCGGTCGAATTCGGCCACACTCTGCATATCTCCCTAAATAATCCCACACATGTTCAATCGGAATATCAAATCCAGAGAAGGCACTGGCCAATTCAGAGGCAAAATACCTCCTCACTAAAAAAATTTCCTCACACACTGAGATCTTGTAGGATTTAACCGTTCAATAAACCTGCATAAGAACAAATAAATGGATGAAGAATGCCATCTCTATTTGAACATGAACATTAATGGCGTTTCTTGGAATGATGTACTGGTTAATGTGACCATCGAAAGATATAATCTGCCGACATCCGCAAAATTTTTTTCACGTTTAAACTGGGATAAAAGTAGACACCTTATTCTGGCCTCATTAAAAAGTTTCTAGAGATGTTATGTAAACAAAAGTTAATCCAATCATTCAAGAGGACTTATCCCATTGATTTACACCCAAGCTAATTATGTTCTTAATAATGAAGCCTACAGTCTATAAAACACGAAAGGAACGCATTCAATGCTGTTATCTAGGATTGACTCTTCTAATCGCCTAATCATACAGCATCATAAGTATTTAGATAAATAATATAGAGTACTAATATTCAAAAAATGATTATGCTAAATTTTACTATACTGTTTTTATTTACAGAAAGTGCAAACGTCTTTACTTCCAAGTAATGAGTGGCGCTAAATGGAACCATTTCCTCGAATTTATATTTCTTATTCTGATGTAGCATTAAAATTTATGTATTCTGCTTAAATTGTATATAGCTGCATATGAATAAGAATATTATCGGTTTAATGAACAGAGTTTTTGAGTGATCATACGAGAAAATAAAAAGGATGTGATTGCCCCCCATAAAATTATGGACCTTTAGTAAAGCCACAAATGCCTTGCATGGTATTATCGAACAGTAGTTACGAAATACAGATCTTTGACGAGAATCTAAATTTTTACTGCATCTATAGTGAGAAAATGTATTTTGAAAGCACTTTTCCTTACAGAATGAAATCAAAATTTGAGAGTTGTAGTCACAAAATAATATCTCGAATTTCTTTTAATGAAGGCATTCTGTTCATGATTTATTTCATTTGCATGCGGGCGAAAGTGCAGATGGTAGACGATCAACCCTTTGGCAAATTTGGTTCAAAACTTGGTAAAAGTCTATAATTTAGATGCTAAACCTGTGTACCAGATTTTATCTACTTAGCTCTTTGCATTTTGAAGTCATCGAGTTCACTTGTAATCGACTTCCTGTGAATGGATTTCATTAAAATTTTATATAAATCTACAAATGAGTCCATATACCAAATTTCATTCGTATAGGTCAAAGCAGTTTGGTGTTTACAACCAGACAGACTGACAGACATATAACCAAAATTGTATTTATCAAACTGAATGATGTCTGAAACGTGTAGATTTATCAAAATTTCGAGTTCGAATTTTATGTCGGTTATAATATTTACCTTACATTTCGTGCACGAGAAAATAAAAAGGGAGAGGAGCAAAGCTTGGATTGAATTTCTTATTCGTGGTTATCGTGTGAAAATGTATACTTCGGTCAAATCATATTATTATATGATGTGCACCTTCTTATATTAACTTCAATGGTCTTTCCAAACTATGATCTTCTAAGGTACATAGTAATTTAATGTTTATTTTCTCATATTTAATGGAAAATTCTAAAAATATCAAATGCAGCTTAATTGCTGATTTTATTTCAATATTACTGTTTTAAATATGCTTATTAATTTATATAAAAAAATATGATGCAAAAAAACGGTTGTTTCCATAAATATTCAAAAACAAAGTATAAAGAAACTAGCTAAAAAATAGCTTAAAATTTTTTTCATATACATATAATGAAATGATTCTTTAGAAATTATTAAAAATGTTTTAATACTTTACCTTTCAAGAGTAACAGCCATTAAATTTAACACAGATGCAAACGCAGAAACACTTTCTGCGTACGCCGACATCCTGCATATGCTTCCGCCTTCGTCCCACTGCACAACGAAATAATGTGCTATATCTAATGGAGCACATATTGTTAATAAGAGCAAGTCTGCTAACGCTAGACTCGCCAGAAATAAGCTGGTCACACTGTTGTCTGGATCTCTAAGTGTTAGAGAAATGACAATAATATTGCCTACGACACCTATAAAGAATGTTATCAGGTACGTAGTGATAATGGCTTTGAAATATGGATTAATCTCCCAAGGAGTTAATATTTCTGCAGGTCTTGCAAAATAAATTACTTCTTCTGTCAAGGATAAGTTCCACAAAATATTTGTGAGGTTCGCATAGCAACTTCTGTTGTAACAGTTGATGAAAAGTTCATCAAAGAGGCCCATTTTCTCCTCTTTTAAATTTATTTCTTCATTAATATGTCAAACTGATGAAGTATCAGATAATATCAAAATCTATTGTTTTCATAAAATTTTAAATAAAAAATTTGAAGAATATTGATTAGTATGATTGTTTTCCACATATGTACTTTATTGTCAATGTGCAAATAGCACCTCATGCGGAATGCCCAACAGGAACAACAAATGTTTGTTATTTTGCTTTCATAATATTAACACAATTCATTATCAGGCGATAATATTGGAGATTCAAAGAATTTTCTTCTTTTTTGTCATGGTACCTGAAAAAGAAACAAATAATTACACAAACGATGCATTAAAACAAAATATGTAATAAACTGTATAATAAGATATCAGTAATACTATTTTTATAGCGGCAATTCTATAATAAGATAATAGACCATTGCTTTAAATCGAAAATCCGTACAAAAAATAGATCCTGTTTTCAAATAATCACATACAATATTTTGGCAAGTTATTTATTTATTTTAATAGAATGTACTTTCATTTCAAGCACTTTCAAGTATTCGCAAATTTAAAGTCGCGTGGAGAAAAAATTTAAAAGGATATATATTGTAGAAAATAGAATGGAATGTGCAGAGTTTACCTTTTAATATTATTTCTCATTTAACTAAAAACGCTTTTATCTCTAAATACACGTGGATTTGTTTTAAGCGTTGTATTACCTTATTTAAGCATTAATGAATTTGGGGGATGAAATGCTAAAAAATCTCCTTACAATTAGAAGGATTTAAAAAATATGTTAACTAAATCTTTTATAACAAACTATCTGAAAAATATATTATATAGATATAGCCCATTTGATACTGAAAAAGTAAATAACTGTAATTTTATTGGTTTCACCTGTTGAGTTGGCTGCCCAAAATAGGCCTCTCAGTTTCATTTGGATATATTACTGGATAAGAGGTGAAACAGAGTTGAAAGTTGAAACCCTGATTTTTCACGATTAAATAAACAGTTATCAATCCAAAGAAAAAGTGTGATAGTAAAATCTTGTATATATTAAAAAGTTTTATCGATAAGCAGTGAAGCAGTATGATATGTTCAATAGTTCAATAGTAATTTTTTTAAAATTATTTTTAAGCGGAATTTTTAGAATTCCACTTAAATATGTGCTATATAGAAGGGGATAACTGATCAATATCTGCATCATTTTTTTCTTCGAAATATAACATTTTCTGAAAAAGAAAATAGACTTGTCGGAAAATGCCTATAAATACTTTTCTATCAATCAAAATTCACAGACTAAAAGGTATTCCAATTTTAAAAGTACTGGTCTTCAACTTCAGATGGTATTATAATGATCTATTTTTTTTAAAAAGTGGTGAAAATTGATTTTGAAATTAAACTTTTGACTTGATTACTAAGCCCGAAAGCATTTCCGTTACGCTTGCGAATATTATTATGTAGTATTTTTCTGGAACTAACCTTTGCCAAATAAAGATTATTTTTCTTTTTCAAATTCAGTTTTCACCCCTTATGTTTCTGGAAATAAGCTATAATAATATCATCTAAAATAAAAAAACAGTGCTTTAAAAATAGGAATATTTTTCAGCCTGTAAATTCTGACTTATAAAAAAAACTTTTTTGGCGTCTGTTCTTAGAAAATAATGCAGACAGTGATAAGAAATTTTTAAGTTTTCATTCCCTTCTATGTAACACATATTTAGGTGGAATTCTAATTATTCAGCTCTTTTATGAATTTATGAATTAAATGAATTTTAAGTTAAAAATATGAAAAATATTGTTTCCTAATTTGCTGTTTAAAAAAATTTACTCCTTATTTATTTAAACAATTGTAATACTATGTAGATAATCAAATATGTCTTTTTAATGCCTACAACTTTTTAACTTCAAACTTTTCTTTTAAGAATACAGCTTTATATTTAAATGCGAAAACAAGGGTTTACAACTGACCCCCCCCCCCCTTACCCAGTAACATTTCCGGATTTAAACTTAGAAGTCTATTCTTAGAAGTCTTAAAACTATTTTGAATAGCAGGTAATAAATTGGCAGTAAACCAGCAAAACAGTCAGTAAACAATAACCAGTAAAATTGTCATTATATATTTTTTCACGTTTGCTTACATTCCATAACAATTCGAATGGACTAATTACTGGCGTACAGAAAATCTAAACAGAGAGAGATGAAACATGTCATTCAGCTTCTTCTTATTTTAGTAAAGTAAAAGCTTCTTTTGTAATTTTTTTTTTCAGAAAACAGCAAACTTAATGTCAAAACTGATTTTTAAAAATATAATTCTTTGCAATGAAATCGATGTGCAACTTAAAAAGTTTCGCAGATAATTAAATTTAGCCCAATTGCTAAATAAGGGTTTCGGTATGAAAACACTTATAGTTTGACAGTTTTGAATATGGGCTTTTCAGGAAAACGTCTTTTAGAAATTCACAAGTTATAGTTATAAATTTACTTGTAATTAGAATTGCATTAATACAGAAATATTTTAATGGCACTCAAAAATACAGAATTAAATGGTTTACTTTAAAGAGCTGCCGAATTATATAATGTATTATTAATTTTGTTTCTAGCGTTTAATAGTTTCTTATTTCAAAATTACCTTACGAAAATTTTCACTCTTTCTCAAAATTTTCATTCTCTCTGTTTCTCTGCTTAAGAGAAATTGTTTTCTTAGCATTGTTTTTTTAAAGCATTGTTGTTGTTTTTTTTTCAATTCAATTACACCTTCTAAACTGTATGATTAACTAGTAAATTTTGAGAAAATATCGAAGTTTCAAAATAGCGAAATTTATTCAATACAGTAAGAAATATTTTTCTAGCTGTAAGAATTAAAATAAAAAAATATTCAAATTACTTAAGAAAAACATTAAAAACTCATCATTTTAGAAATCAAAGAAAAAAAATATCATTCCACTAACACGAAAACAAAGACATCCTAAAAGTTGTAAAACGTAGAAAGGAACTCAGGAACAATTTACTTTGATATAATTTATTTCAAATTTTAAATTTTATTTCAATATTCCTTGGAATGAGTAGGGGGGGGCAAAATTAATCAAAAATCATTGAAAAGGAAAAGTAACAAAAAGTGAGTTAGACAGTGCTTGAAATAATTATATAACATGGAATCATTGAAACATTTTTTCTCGCATTTCTTATGAAGTGGTGCCTAATATAAGGCATCAGAATTAATTTAATAAGTAAATTAATTAATTTATAATTTAAGTTTTCTGAAAATATGAAAATGTTTTTTCATTCATAACAACTAAGTGAGTCAAATATTAACATCCTAACACTTAGATATTGAGTGAAAAATCGACTACAAAATTCTATTTTAACAAACATGAAACATCCGAATAAAATAAAAGCATAAAAAAGTTTTTAAAATATTTAAATGCAACTTTTATCTCAAGCAGTTCAATTTCAAATTCAACTCAGCGAGTTTCATTATTACAATTGCAGCATTTTCAGAAGGCATTTTTTTGAATCCGAGAACATAAAACTGATACAAAAGAAGTGCAAAACCATTCGCGTGCCACAAGCAACAAATTTTACATCAGAAGTTGATCCATCTCCTGATCATAATTTCATCACAAGTGCATAATATGGAATCGAACTCTTAAGTCTTTCAACAACAATCTCAAAACGATGTAGACAGATAATTGAAGCTCGTTGTTTACTCGAAGAAAGTAACGAGAAAAAAAAATAATCTTTGTATGAAACTTGATTTCTTTGAAAATGCTTATTAAAGATATTTATATCTTTTTTTTAACTACCAGACACTTTATATTTTTGCTTCTCATCTAATTTCCTTTTTTTTTAAAATGATAGATTGTGCGATTAAAGCTCTAAGTCATTTTAAAAAGGATTATCAGAGCCTTACATGCCCATTTTAATAAGATTCGTTGAAATGTGAGAAAAGTTGCCGAGGGAAAAAACCGAAAGGAACAATGGTTAATAACTAGTTTTAACAACCAGTTAAGCGACATTTAAACGGTAATAACAATGTTTAACTAAACAAAGAATACCTTGGGACAATTTATAACTTTTTTAAATATTTAAGATGCATTATAATCATTTGTTTTCTGAGTTTACAGAAGTTAATTAGTATACATGTTCAATGGTTATATCAAATTAGTCGCTGTAGAAAAATATCCAAGACTCACAAATTCTCATTATATTTCCAAATAATTTCATCCCATGAAATGATACAGTTTCATCATTTTGAGCAAAATACAAACTTAAAATGTTTCAGAAAATTTTGCTAAACCGAATTAAATAATTGCCTCTGGCACTTTCAACTTCTGGAATACTGTTTTAGAAATAAATCTATTTCATCGTTCCTTTCATGATTTTATTTGTAACAAGCCGCCTTTTGAGACCAGAGGTTAGCCAAACTTAATGCTCGTTAAAATTTTAATAATTAAATATTTTATGTAATTCCTACTTTAATAGCTTCTTCATCAAAATATTTTAAAACTTCAAATTTTGATAGTCATATAATTTACTCATAATATTATCAAAGTTTCAATCATAACGTAATATGTAACTCTCTAATTTTCTGTTAGTTCCCGTAGAATTTATGGTTTAATTTAACTCTTCAACCGGCTGGAACGTAGAAAGTCGCTCCAACATGTCTCTTGAAAACCGGCTGGAACGTAGGAAGTTGCTTTCCGAAAACTGCCTTAAACCCGGCTGGAACGTCGGAAGTTGCTTTCCGAAAACTGCTTTAAACTCGGCTCCGACGTAGAAAGTCGTCAATGCTTTCCCCCTTAAATGCAATAAACGAGGTGGGTCATCTGCTTGTTAAGGTCATTTTGTGGTTTTCGCTGACAGTTAGAATTTGGGTGGTCCCTCCAATTAGAGGAATGAACTCCCGAGAAGAAGAAATAACGTTTTTCGTAATAATTCGTGATTGCAGGATTGATTGATGATATGATCTGTATACTTTATTTCTGATTTGAATATTTCATTATTTCACCACAAATTTAATATCCAAATGAAAACTATTATGCTTATTAAAGGTAGGGAATCCCTTATATTTACATGTCATAATCAGTTAATGATTGTGATTAGTTCGCAAAAACAAGTTTGATTTTTCTGTACTTGGTTGATGAAATATTAAAAAAGTACGTGTGAACTTTTAATAATACTTTTATTAAAATGCAGTAAAATATAAAAAAAATCCTTATATAAATTTTTTAAATTTATTATCATCCCGATTATTAAAAGAGACAAATAATTGTTTACAAATGTAATTTTAATTATTGGTTAAGCTTTGTATATAGATTTTGGCCAAGCTTCTAATATGTAATAAAAGGCAAATTTGAAAATTTTTGGATCTAATTATTTATTTTTTACCGTTTAGAGTGAGTTTTTAGTAAAAGCATTTTAAATTATTTTTATAGACGTTTTTATTTAAAGTATCTTGATAAATGTAGTTACTTTTATTCTTTTTTACTGCTTAATATTATTTTTTATTTCACTATTTAAATACAAGCATTGTTTACTGCTTTTTGCAAATCATATTTGTCTTTTTTTTTGGGGGGGGGGGATCAGGTAGAAAAAAAAACCGCTTCTTTTATAAATGTAAAAAAAATATTTTTTAGAAATTATATCTTTAAAATACATAATTATATTATAAATATACTAGCCGCCTTTGGCGACCAAACGGTTCGCCAGTATTACCACTTGCTACCATTTTCAATTAAATATTTTAAGTAACTGGTCTCTTAATAGATTCTCAAACAAAACATTTTTAATCTTCCAATTTTGATAGTCATATCAAACTTCTACTGTTGTTTAGATCGTTTCGTTCAATTTACTATATATATTTTGCTAATTTGTTGTCATTTCCGGTAAAACTTCAACTTTAATTTAAAGTGGAAATGATGAAATTGCAATTAATATAAAGATATTTTTTAATAAAACCAAGCGTTTTATTTTATTTATCATCTTTATTGTTATTTATTTATTATTATTATTATTGAATATGAATATTGCAAACAGAAGCGCTCGGTATATAAGTCTTATGTGAACTACAAAATATTTTTCATAATTTATGTAATATCTCTAAGAATAATTCAACAAAAATTTCTCAGATTCAGCATAAAATTCAGTTTTTAGTTTTGCTTTCAAAAGGATTGAAATGAAATCAATAATAATATTTTGTTCCGGCCTATAAATATATTTCAAAAATTATGAAGTCTAAATTTAATGCAGTAAGGTATCATATTCTGAGAAATATTCTGGACACACTAAATTTTAAATAAATGAATGAATGTTTCTATTTTCCACTATCAACTAAGACTTATTTATGAAGTTTTGAATGTCAAAAATTTAGAAAAACTCAACATTTTCATAATCTTAGGCCAATTAATCTTGAGAAACCTGCGCGCTGATTGGCGTATTTTCTTTGAAACGATCGATGGAAAATCTAAAATTATCCTTTTTTTATTGAATAGTGATATTCAAATTTTTATAAATCAGCCAGTTTAAGTGATTGATTCAGTTGATTGGAAATTCACTCTTTTTATTTAAAATATTAGTGTTTCAAGAACATTTTATTAATCGTGATTTCCACAGTAGAAGCTTTATGTAAAATCAAAAATTCGTTATTTATTACGGTATTTATTGAATCAAGCTACATAAAATATAATCATTTTCCATTTAGACCTTTTTAGCAGATCTGTGTCTTACTAAAGATTTACAAGTTAGCTGTGTGGCCCTGATTTGAATGGATATCCTGTTCATATTAAACAAAACTTGCCTTAAAATAAAACTGATTTATTGGATTAATAATATAGAAAGTGTGAAAGATAATAAAATAATTTTTCTTGAATTTATATTTTAGAAAAAATAATATTTCATATTTGTTTCATTTCCTACAAACACGTGCCGAAAATTATATTTTTGCAGATTTCATTTCCAAAAAGATTTAATTTATTTTCAGTTAGAGCTTTAATCAATGTGATGGCAACACTTTGAAAAAAGCTATTTTTTTCTCATGAATGCGAAACGTGCTTAATCCTCATTTTTATTTTTGACGAAAAAAATTATTGAAAAATAGTTAAAATATTTATTTAAAAATTCATTAAAAATAGAAATTTAATTTTAAGATTAAAACAGTAGTATCATTTAAAAGATAAATTTTTTATCTTTAACTTCATGTCAAAATCTTTTTTGTGCGGTAATATTTTCAGAAGTTATAGCAGAAACACGCCAAAATTTCGCTTAATTTTTAAATAAATAAAATTTTAATTAAAAATTCGAAAAAATAACCCCCAGGTGCACATTCCCGGCCTTCAAGGTATACACGTGCGAAATGTGGTAGCTATAGGTTGAATGGTCTGGCCTGTAGAGCGCCAACACACACACACACACACACACACACATTAAGCTTTATTATAAGTATAGATATCTAAAATCTCTATAAAAAATCAAAACGCATTCAAATGGGAGGAAGTTTTGTGTCTTGTGACGGGCTGCGAATAGCGTAAATGAAAAAAATTACTTAGTAATAATAAGGACTATTAAAAAAAGTTTAGCATATGAAAGAAAGAAAATATATTTAATAAATGGAATACATTTATTTATATTCAACAAAATTCGATGATGATTATGATATTGCTTTGAAGAATAGAATTAATAAATGTATCTGTGCAATTATAATTATTGCTTTGCATTAAAACAGTATTAGCTATTTAATGAAATTAAATAAATGCATTAAAGGCTGATACGATTTCTAACTGTTTGAACGTATCACAAGGCTGTGGATTCAGAACTTTTTTATCTATGGATCTCGGTTCCTTTCAATTGTTAGTATTCGGTAAGAAAGTCCATGTGTTTCTCTATGTGAAAGTAGCTTTTCGGCTTGTCCGCATTGTTAATAGAAGTTTTACAATCAAATCAAGCAGTAAAATGTCGGTAGGTTTAGTGCTTAAAGTTGTCCAAGTTACTTTACAAAGTGAAGCGTTACATCTGTTGACAACAACCTATTCAAGAAAAATTAGTGTCTAAAAATGGGTTATATAGAACATGCACCAGGTAGATTGAACAATAGAAGTACTTTTAATATGAATCTTGCATTGAAAGGGAGGATATTTCCCTTGCTAGGCATTCATCAAGACACGAATGAATTCGTGAAAAATATTCTGAGTAGTTCTTTAAATCTTTACCATTCTTGAAATTTATGAGTCTTGGATTCAAAAAATTATTCATCACTCCTGAAAGCGCTGTTCTTTTTATAAAATTAACGTGGGTATTATGGCAATAATCTATGAAAAAAGTTTTTAAGCTTAGCTCTTTAATCAGTTTTAGATTTTATGCCAAACAAAGTGTGTTCTCTTCTATTTTTGATTTTCATATCTATTAAATTAAAGTTTTTTTTTTCATATAGCATTTAAAGATGTACTTCTTAATATATTTAATAATAATTCAAAAAAAATGCAAAATAAAAATTCGATTTCTCTGTTCACTAATACAATGCAAGTGGGTTTTCTTACTAAATTTATTTATATTCTGGTTGAAATTCGGCTATTGATCAGATACTACTGAAGATTGTTTCCAATAGAAAAATTGCTTCCTTTAGGAAATTTATTTCTAATGCACCTCCTAAAGCCAATCCTAATAGCAGTTTTCAAAAATAAGCTAAAAAATTTTCACCAATGCTTGATTCTGCACTTGAACTTTATCCAAAGGATAAAAAAATTTTTAACAAAAGCATACCACTGAAACATACTCAACATTAAATAATAAGTTGGATCATATCTTGATATCAACAATGAAAAAAAATTAGGTTTAAATGATAGAAGCAATAATGAAGGCAATTTAATTTCACTTCCATAATGAAATATATTGATCTAAAATATACTTAAATTCCATAAATTAATATACAAATGTTAAATTAATTATTCCTTTGAATTACCACGGGAAAATTATAATTAAAATTTTTATTATGCTTTGAACATTAATAATTTACGAAAATATTAGCTTTTGGATTTTTCAAAAGTTATTTGTGAATATTATTTTTGTTTTGATAAAAAGTAATTACAGATGATAAGAAGATTTTAACATCATGAGACCCCGATGTGTCATCTGTGACTAGGCCACCAATAACTTGCTGCTTTACCACACCAATATGCTTCTCCGACCCAGTCTTTGCCAATTAATTCTATGACGCAAAAATTCACGCTTCTCTCTATTTTTCTTATATATATAAAATAACTTATATATATATATATATATATATATATATTATTTCTGATTTAGCTCAACCTTCTTAATATGTAATGTCATTGTTAAGCCACTTTAATTCCATCCAATTTTTGTGACCGGAGGATAAGATCCTTTAAATGAAGAACTCTGCCCATCTTCCACAAACTGGCAACACTATTACAGATTCATTAATATCTATAATTTGTTTTATTTTAATTAATGTGCCAAAATTTGTAGCAAGTATTTTTATTGTTGCAATGAAATAAGAACCTTATTTTTCACTCACGGGTTTTAAACGTTGTTGAAGGTATGATTACTTACTCTAGATTGTTTTTCTTTTATTTTATTGTGCATCTATCTTTTGAAATTCACATGGAGTGAAATACCTTATAAATATTGCCAATGAAATTGGTTTGAATTGTTCAGACATGAAGAGCATGGAAGCAACAGTCTGAAAGAGGTAGTTCTTAATTGTTGGATACATGCTGCTAAGTCTCAATTGTATCTACGAGATAATTTACGAATTTTTATAAAATATCATGATGTTGTAACTTTATAAAATGGGTACATTTGAAATTGTGATTACATTGATGGAGTTAGATGAAGGAAAGATTCTTTGCAATATTTGTCGACCAAGAAATGCATGGATTTATGAAAATATTTCTGCTCTGACTACGAGTCATTTTTACCAAGATTTGTGACAAGATTAGGAATGATATAAGAAATTGACATTCAAAATATTCACTTATTAAAAATATGAATGAAATGATGATTTTTATCAGATATAAGCCTCGTGAGTAAATGAATACATTAATATGTTTTCTCATTTTAGTAGTAAAATTAACTTTTAAAATTTATTATTTCAACTTATTATTTTAATTATTTCAAAA
This sequence comes from Argiope aurantia, assembly GCA_026543865.1. NCBI lineage: Eukaryota > Metazoa > Arthropoda > Arachnida > Araneae > Araneidae > Argiope > Argiope aurantia. Next base: position 16,100 of record JAPMOR010047858.1, on the reverse strand, counting down.
TAAGATAATAAGTCAAAAATAGTCAAATTAATAATATTTTCATCAACACATTATCAATAAAATATTCACCTACTATATATTGACAAAATGTTGCTTTATTATTTTCAGGACTTAAAAAAATGGAATGAAAAACAAAAATCTGAAAAAATTCATTGGAAAGTAAAATTCATTGGATTTCAGTAAAAAGAGTGTATTATATTCGTAATGCAATTTGATGAATGACAATTCCTTTAAATAATTTATTAAACAAATTTTTCTATTACTTATAAAAATTTATAAAATCATATTGCGTAATTTTTTTAAAAATTTATTTTTGAACATATTCTATTTTCTGCAAACAATGTAGATTGAAAGAGAAGTTCTCAGTTCTCAGAGCGAAAACCAAATTCTCAGTTGAAAAACAGAGGGTAATTGCCATGCTTTGACAGATTTATTACTTGATTGATCAGTCAGTACTATTCAAAATCCCCGGTGTTTAGGGGGACGTGATAGTGGAGACGCCGGAAAGTTTATCCCCTGCTGTTAATGGTCAGAGGAAAGCAAAAACATACCAGGCCGGTTTACGAACGTTCTGCCAATTTCTTTTCTAGTAAATTGTGTTCAATCTTTATTTTGACTGCTGCCGTTTTATGAACATTCTTAAGCTAGACAGCCGGCTCTCGATGGGTTAAAGCATAAATTGATCGAATGATTAATCTGAAATTAATATAATAATAATTTTTACTCAAACAAAGCATTTTTTTAATAACATAATTACTAAAAACAGAGTCACTGAGCATTTGAACTTTATGGGTACTAAAGAATATCTTTCTTAATTTATGTAATATCTCAAGAATTTTTCAACAAAATTTTCTCAGATTCATCATGAGCAGATCGATTAATTAACAATGTTAAATTTTAAATGCATCAAACACTAAGAAAATAAACAGAATCATTTAAAATAATCGGTCGAAAACAGGTTTTTAAAAAAACTACTTAAAAAACGATGTACTTAAAACTATAAGCATATACAAAAAATATATAACTAAAATAAATGCAATTAATTAAAAATTCATACAACTAACCTAAAAATAATTTAAATCATGTCCGCATCCGTTGAAAATAGTTGTCAACAATCAGAACACAATGCGCATGCGTGAATTTTCAACGCCAGTTATGGTAACACAAATGTGTGATTTTTTCTACGCCAGTTGGGGTAACGCTGTGCAGATTAGAAATTTTTGATTTCCTTTATTCTGTTTTATTTTAATTCAAAAGTACTTCAGAAGGAATCTGAAAGATCCATTAATTAACAATGTTTAATTTTAAATGTATCAAAAACTAAGAAAATAAACAGAATCGTTTGAAATAATCGGTCGGAAAATGTTAAGTCTAACCTCATTATTATGGGCAAAAACTGAAGCCTTACTCATTTGGCACTGGGGAAATGAAGATTGTTTTAGCGAGAAAGTTAGTTTTTAATTTATAATTAAAATTCTAATTAAAAATTCAAAAAACGGGACCCCAGGTGCACATTCGCGACCTCCAAGGTATACATGTACCAAATTTGGTAGCTGTAGATCAAACGGTCTGACCTGTAGAGCGCCAACACATACACACACACACACACACACATTGAGCTTTATTATATGTATAGATAATCAGGAAGCGGCCACATAACCTAGTTCAGACAATAAGGCATATGGTTAAGATCAACATATCTTTTTTGTTTGAAGGTTCAGATATAAGATTTTACATCCTGTGTGAGAAGGAAAAAAAGAGATCTTATAGAAAAATTTAGAACTTTCATTGATTCTTTTTCTAGTTGGTTTTGAGCAAAGAAAATCTCATGTATACAACATTAAATGCCCGCTTTAGATTACAAATACGCATAAATTTACTTAGAATGTAAATGTAAACATATGTAAATATTTATATCGAATATCTTTTATGTAAATGTTTATATAGAATATCTGGAAATCCCAGCTCAATTAATTTCTTTAAAATAAGATTTAATTTTCAACTATTAATCCATTCAGTACTAAAGTAAAATAAATATACTTTTTATTACTTTTGATTGAATGTTTTTAAAAATAATTCAATATTGAGAAAAAATAATTTTGAAATACTTCATTTAAAATTATTAATTTCAATCGGATTTTTAAATTAAATTCATCCAGACTAATTGATTAAAACTATTAATTAAACTCATTTTCCCTTTTGCGTTCTGGGCAAGTTTTCTTCTAGGAAGTTTTAAGAGTGAGTGCATGTAATGACATCTGTTGATTATTTCGTTATTCCCTTGCAGGCAGTTAAGTTAAAAAATAAAACTTAAGTTTGTAAAGAGGAAAACATTTTTGTAAATTAAATTGTTATTAAATGTTTAGTTTGGCATCAGGATGAGTGAGAATTTCTTAATACAACTCAAAAAGAGTTACTCACGTATGATGAGAAATTGGTTTGGTTTGGTTTGGTTCGGTTATTTAGGTTTTTTGGCACAAAAGCCAAATCTGGCTATGCTGCGCCACTCGAATGGTAACATAAATCAAATTCATATAAAAAATAATACTAAGAAATTTATTTATAAAAAGTCAAATTTCGAAAGGCAACGTATTAAAATTAGTACTCTAAAAATAATATACTTTTCATATTTTCTAATAAAGGCGTCAAACAAATTAAAGACGAAAATTTAAAAAATTGAGAAAGAAATTACGAAATAGAATGTAAAAAACCAATGTTATGTAAAAATTTAAAAATGTTAGGGTGAGGACTTTCACCCACAATCTCTCGCAACTCGATGGATAGTGAATTAAAACACTTTAAGCGATGAGGATTAAAATCAGGGCACTCTATTAAAACATGCTTGACTGTTAAAATTACATGGCATTTTGGGCATGAAGGGAATTGCTCCCCAAATAAAAGATGCTTGTGACTAAAGCGGGCATGGCCATGCGCAGTCGAGTTAACTTAACGTCTAATGCACGTACAGGGATAACAAGCCATAAACTTGTCATTGGATCAACAGAATGTAGTTTATTCGAAGTTTGCTGTTCCCAGGATTGCTGCCACAGAGCACGAGCATGATCAGCAAAATATTTTTTTTTGCATCGTCATATGGAAGTTCACGCTGTAACAAGGAACTTGCCGTTTTTGCCGCGATATATGCCATTTCGTTTCATGGTATTATTCCGACATGACTCGGGACCCAACAAAATAAAATTTCAAGATCGCGAAGAAGAATAAGGATTTCCATAGCAACAGGATGCATCCGGTTGTTGAAATTGGAAAGATACCTCAAAGCATTGATACTGTCAGTATAAATGCAGAATGTTTGGTTAGAAGAAGCTGAAATCAGTTGAAGAACGCAAGCTATTGCAATCAATTCAGCAGTAAAAACCAAGAAAGACGTGGGCAGGCGATAGTTATAAGTTTCAGGGGAAACACTACTCCGCTACCAACATGTTGGTTGGATTTTGAACCATCAGTAAAAACTTTTGTGTAAGTTTAATATTGACAACGGTGATAGTGAAAGAGCTGCTGAAAAATAATCGGTGTTGTTGTAGATTTATCGTAACCAGAAAAAGGGTTCAAAAATGAAAATTGCGGAACATCCCAAGGAGGAAAAGAATAGAAATTTATTGGTTGAATTAAAACCTCGGGGAGTCCCGAATCATGAAGAAAAGCTTTAACCCTCTCATTAAATGGAGGAATGTGAGAGGGGCGAGCATCATAAAGTCTCCGAAGACTAACCGGGAGAGACAGGTGATTAACAGGATGCTTCGGAGCTGATAGCATTCGAAAATAGTATTGTGCGGTTATCTTCTTACATAGAAGATTTAAAGGAAATTGATTGCATGTGGCATACAGAGCAAATTCTAAGGGCAGAATGGTGTATCGTATCAAGCGTTCGCAGAACGGAAGAACGAGCAGATCCATACACCATGCACCCATAATCAATACGGGATAAAATGACGGCCTGATAGGTCCGTAAAAGGGATGTACGATCGGCCCCCCAGGAAGTATTAGATAGCACCTTCAGGATATTAAGAGATTTCTCGCACTTCTTCCGCAGATACAGGACATGCGAAAGGAAAGTGAGCTTCCTATCAAAAATGACACCTAAAAACCGTATTTCATCGGCAGAGGGAATGACAGTTCCACGAATATTGACCACAGGTTCTGGATGCAGCTGTTGTTTTCGCCACGAATGTACGCAACGACTCTTTTCTGGAGAAAGAGTGTGCCCATTTTTATCACACCACGAAACTAATTTGTTCACTGCATTCTGCAATTGCCGTTCAATTAGGTGCATATTAGAACCTTGAGTAAAGATCTGCAGATCGTCAACATAAAGCGTACCTTGAACAGATGGAGGCAGCTGACTAAGAATTTTGATAAAATAGGTTATGAAAAGAGTGACACTGAGAACACACCCTTGTGGAACACCCTCAGCCTGATTAAAAATATCGGAATAAAAATTACCAAGACGTACTCGAAAAGTTTGTGAAATAAAAAAGTGTTGAATAAAAATAGGGAGATTTTCTCTAAAATCTAGGTTAAAGAGAGTTCGTAGAATACCATAGCGCCACGCACGGTCATAAGCTTTTTCTATATCGAAAAAAATAAAAACAAGGTATTTTCTTCGTACAAAAGCACTACGAATTTGTGTTTGCAGAAGGACGATGTTATCATATGTTGAACGTCCACGGCGAAAACCACTCTGTAGTGGCTAAATGTAATCATGTTTTTCCAATTCAAATACCAGGCGGGTATTGACCATGCGTTCGAAAGTTTTACTCATCAAGCTAGTTAAAGCGATTGGCCTATAGTTCAGAGGGTTTGCAGGATCTTTTCCCGGTTTAAGGATTGGAATAACTATAACTTCACACCATTGTAATGGAAACTCATGCTCAGTCCATATTCTATTAAATAACTTTTAAAAATTGGAAAGAGAGACCTCGTCCAAATGACGAAGCATATTGTAAGTTATACCATCAGGACCAGGGCTACTAGCATTAGAGCAAGTCAGTACACTTTTCAACTCGAACAAACTAAATTCGCAATTATATGAAAGAGATATACGGGAAGTAATTTGTAATTTACTTCCTTCCGCTCGCTTCTTAGCCACCAGAAGGGATGGACTGTATGAATTTACAGCGGAAACTTTTTCGAAAGTATGCCCGAGATTATTGGCAACTTGAAGAGTATACCACATTTCCCGATTTTAATACAGGGAAGGAAAAATTGGGATATATTCCATTGGCTGCTTTGACTTTCTTCCATAATTGTTTGCTAGGAGTAGAATAGGTGATAGTAGAAAAATATTTAAGCCAGGATTCTCTCTGACTACGTCGACGGATACTGTGACCGTAAGCTTTAGCTCGTTTAAAAGCAATGAGATTTTCCGTAGTAGGAATTTGTTCCAAAGTTGCTTGTAACTATCGTGGCAAGCTTTATTCCACCACAGTCTACGAAATTTTCTTAGACGTGGGGAACGCTTGGGAATTCTATTATTTGCAGCATTAATAATGCTGTCAAGGACTTGTTGTACCGCTGCCGATAAATCTGCTATATAAACCATAGCTTCAGTAATTTTTGCTTGTTTTGTGAATGCAGACCAATCCGCTCTTTGAAATAGAAAATAAGGCGGACCTTGAATCATAACGCCAATGTCAGCATGGGAAATTATTATAGGGAAATGATCACTAGTGTGAAGACCATTTTCAACTGTAAAATTCAAAAACGGCAAAAGAACTGGCGAACATATTGCAAGATCTAGATTGTAAAAGGAGTGTGTTGGTTCGGGAAAATAAGTTTTCTCGTCATTATTGAGCAAACAGAGACAGTTATTAGAAATAAACTGTTCGATCTACCGCCCACGAGAATTTGTTCTATCTGAACCTTACAAAGTACAATGGCCATTAAAGTCACCAAGAATAAACGGCGCTGGAAGTTGATCCATTAAATTGTCAAGATCTTGTTGACTAACAGAAGCATTAGGCGGTAATTAGGTTCAGTAGACTGTAATTAATGCTCATGCATGCACTTGAACAGCCACAGCTTGCAAATCAGTATGAAGTGAGAGAGGTGTGCTCGGAAAGGAATTGGAGGTTAGAATGCAGACGCCTCCAGAATTATGCGAGCCGTTTTCTACCTCTTTCCTAACGGTATTGTAACCACGTAATTTAAGTGGGATGATTGTCTTCAAGAAAGTATCTTGAAGGCAGAGACAAGCGGGATGAAATTTGTTAAGAATTGTCCGAATTTCATTTAATTTGGGCGAATGCCACGACAGTTCCATGAAATACAAAAACCCATTAAGAAGCGTGTGTTTTAAAAGCAGTGGTAGGAACATTAGATGGTTGCCTATAACTCGCAGTCATTTGGAGGTCATTATCATCCTCTTCAGATGGATGAAGTGAAATGCTATCGGGACTTTTGGGTACGCCACTAATGAATGATAAATCCTTGTGAACTATGCCCTGACTCGCAAGTCCCAGAACGACAGAATTATGCAAAGTTAACTTTTTCATTTTTTGATGAAGATTATTTTGAGGGATGCCACGTTTTGAAATCTTAAGCTTTAATGCTTTGTTCGGTTTAACTTTGCGTTGATGCTTTTCCGGTTTACTGAGCTCAGAAGCACTAGTTATAGAATTTTCAGAATCTGTATCAGTCACTTTTGGTAGAGGTTTAGTTTTGGGCAAATTCTGCACACAATTTGCACAAAATTGTTTTTTGGCAATAGATGCGTAAGTCACGCCTGGTGTTGGCGTACTTTTCGCCTGGCCTCAAGGTATGGAATATCTTCCTTGAATTTTACCGATACAATCTGCTTTTCCAATGCCCAACGGGGGCAAGATTGAGAAAAGGAACTGTGATGATAATCACAGTTCACGCACTTTTCCTGTGCAGAACACTGTTGGTTGCCATGGCCTTTTTCTCCATAGCGGGCACACGTGAGAGTCCCGCGGCAACTGGATTTAGAATGCCCAAAGCGTTGGCATTGGAAACAACGGAATGGGTTTGGAATATATGTCCTAACAGCCAATTTCATATATCCGACTTTCACAGATTCAGGTAATTTAGGATTGTTAAACGTGAGAACGATGTGCTTAATAGGAAAGAGTTGTCCATCCCGCCGGATAGTTATACGGCGTACATGAGTTACTCCTTCGGGTTTCAGTTCCGCAGTAATTTTTTCAATGGAATCATTAAACAACTCGCCACACGTTATTACACCCTTTGAAGAATTTAATGTAGCGTGAGCACTTACGCTTACAGATATTGTTCCCAATGTTTTCATTTTCAATATTTGTTGTGATTGCTTTCGGGAATTCACTTCCACAAACAAATCACCAGATCGTAATTTCCGGGTCGATGATACAGTACCAAGTGATCCAGTAATAGACTTTTCAACGAGAAAAGGTGAAACATTATGAAAGGTCTCATTGTTTGTTGAAACGCGCTTTATGATAAAAAATTTGTCAAAATGTGTTAAAGAGGAAGTATGATTCTTTTGTTGCCCACTGAAGGGAGCCAGTTTGGTTTTGCCCATACGACATTAAAAAGGATTCATGCCCAGCGGCATCGCTCACCACGGAGACCTACAAGGGATGGCAGTAACTGGCTCTAGATGTTCCTACCTCAGCACTTACCATAATGCTAACTGGTACCTATACGCTGGGAGTCCCCCCCCCCCCGAGGACAGTGACCACCCTTAACGCCAAGCCCAAGAAGTGACCCATTCGCTTGATCCCTAGCAAACTACCCACTAAGGTGGATAGCTACCAGCCGATTGATACACCAGGGACCACAGTACACAGTAATGGGTCACCACGCACGGCAAACACGTGGGGGTATTTGCTGTCCATGAGAAGCAGGAAGCAAACAGAGCGGCGCCAGCTTCTCATGGAGAGTTCCCTCACCTACCCTAGTGGGAAAGAATAAAAAAGGAGATAGCAGAAGGCATAGTGAAGACTAAACATAAAGGGAGTAAAGATCCATGGGAACCTCGGGATTGGGACACCCGTACTCACCTATAGTAGGTGAGCCCCTAAGGGGTGATGAGCAATTGAACTGTAATGTTAAATGTCGTATTATTAAAGCGAAGGTAAACTTTCTGAATGCAGATTTTTAATTAATTTTGATTCCATCCTTTCCACATAATTCTAAACCATAAAAGATAACCTCATATTTTAACATTTCAATATAAGCTATTTAATTCTGACTACATACCAGAAAGACCAGATTCGTTCTGTTTCTACATTAAATGCTAACCAAAACGTCCTTCTAGAAACTGGTATTCTTAGAAAGCGTTCTTCTAAACAGAAGAACAAGAAATGGAAATAAAATTTCTTGCATAAAAATTCACCTACATTTAATATTTACATCGGCAATTAATGTTAGATATGTAAAAGCATTTAAGTCAAATTTATCAAACTTTTGTGATCTTGCATGGACTTTTATCTTATTTGGGCTGAAATTGGAAAGATTCTTAATCTTATGAAGATTTTAGACGATTCTATGGTTAAGTCCTAAGGGTCATTACAGGCCACGGTTCAACCCTTTCCTTCAGAAGTATGCCCCGTCATTATCAGGAAAAAGCCAATACCAGATCATTATTACACCCACCAGAGAGCCAAGAACTGACCGCCATACTATTCCTATATCTGAGGTACCCCCTGATGGAATCTTTCAACTCAATTAAGGATGTTTTTATTATTTTTCATCCGTTTATGCAAACTATTCTAATTTGCATAGCTTTTCATGATGTTATATTTAAATTTAATACAATTCAGTGAAAGAGCAACTTTAATTAAAAGAATATAATAGTAGGTAAAAAATGAGGTGGGCTTTTTATACATATTTAGAGATGAAGAATTTTGAAAAAAATAATAGAAAAGCTCAAGACATTATTATTTATAAGAAGGCACCTTCTTTCTAAAATTAACAAACAGAATTAACTAACATACTAGCACTTTTCACATTCTAAAAATCTAAATTCTTTAATTCAAAAACCTGAATCCCTTGAATTATGTAGATTCAATATGAACTACATTATTCAATTCAAATTTGAACTACATAAATTTAGTACTATTAACTCAAAACAAAAAAAATTACGTGCCATTACTATAATCTTATTTTACTAAAGAGCAACGTGAAATGTAGATTAAACTTACAAAATGTATATAAAAATACAAAAAAAAATGAGAAAATTGAAAGATAAGGACGGTAGAAAATTAATCATTACCTAACAATCAGCTAACTAAATCTTAGATAAAGGATTTCTATTTCTATACTTCAAAATGGCTCAATGTAATTCAAGCATGATAAATTACTATTTCATTGAAATAGATACATCCGAATTCAGATAACAAATGCTCCTCTGAAACGTATTAAAGAATCAATTGACTTAAAGCCGTTGAAATCTGTAAGGAAATTACTTCAATTTCTTAAGAAATTTTGCGGTCACATGAAGTAAAAAAAAAGAGTATAACTGATTTTAATTCAAGTAAATACATCAATATTTTGCATTTTAGCAAATTTCCAATGAAAAGTTGAATACTTATTTAATTAAGATCTATGTTCCTTTTATTTTCTCGAAATATTACTCTACTGTTTATCATATATAAACAAGACTGATTCTTTAAGTTTAAATTTACCTCTTTTCTACATTGTAATGAATTGTAGAAATAAAATTACCAGCAATATTTTAAATATTATATCACTTTTGAGTAGAAACAAACATTAGTGGCATAATATTTCACACTGAATCGTATGAATAAGTACTGTAGCATAATTATCATAATCCAAAGCAAACATAAGATATTGATTTTTAATTTTTAAATGCATTTGATCTATTTCATTCTGTACTATATTGCAAGCAATATAAAGGTTTACAAAGTAAATGGTAATTCTATCTTATTAAAATCTGATAATTAATATACCAGGAAGGGGTCTTTGATTTAAAACGCTACAACTAGTAATGTAGAACGCGTGAATGTTGACACACAACCAGACAGGCAATTATACCTACAGCTATCGTATTTATCATAGATATACTTTAGCAGGTGAGAATGTGTGGAGCTTTGCTTTGAAATTTTAATTATAATTTTTATCAATTAATGAAAATTTTAATATTTTTCACCATAAAGTTCGAAAACATTGCAGGACAAAAATGACTTTTATATCGCTTTAAAATTCAAAAAATATTTTTTTTTCTATTATACTAATTTTGTTGCCATACAGTTTTTTTTTCTGTTTTTAGTAAATTTAAAAAAACATTAATTAATTTATTTTACTGCAATATGCCTCATTCTTAACATGGATCTCTGATCTTTTTTTATTGCCGATACAAATATTTCATCCTGGACGGTTAATTTTCCCATGTTATGAAGGTTTCTGTTTAAGGCCTTTAACTAATTTTTGAAATTTTGTTATATTTACAAATAAAGTTTAACTTGCAAAGTATTTTCAGTTCAGTTATAAATTTAAAGTTCATATTTTAAGTGAGTTCACAGAAAATTAGAGATAAAAATTTATTCCTTATTGAACACACTGAATGGAATGGTGCTAGATTTCTTAAAAATTATCATGTCCATGTTCATCAAAATTTGAAATTTAAAAATATTTTGCAGAAAAGGCCCTTAGTTAGTGTAAGACCCGCTCCTCCGCTCCCAACGACGAAGGTTGCAAACCAGTCAAGAGGGGAAAGGTCACGTGGTATCCGAGGGGGTGAAACCCGGAGGGAGACGGAACAGGAAGTGGATCAGACAGAGAAGGACGAGGGACGACGAGCGAAGGTGAGGTGGTTCGCCATGAACGAAAGAGACTTGATTCATTTTTATGTTTTATATTTTAATCCATTACTGTAAATATGTAAATAATATAGTAATCTAGAATACGATGGGTTCCTGTATTTATTTCTACACAATCATCACGATTGAATCGGACGATTATTAAGATTGAACTGGATATAAAATGGTCACTCAGACCTAGACATAGAATAGGCGCCAGCCGTTGTTGGAATAGCTAGGAGAAATACACGTTGGAAGTGTAAGGGAACTTTACTGTTAGAAATTCGATGAAATTTTTAAATGAAGTTTTCAGCTAGCATCAATTATGATTAACCAGCTAATCGCCAAAAACAGCTAATTTAAAATAAAAATTCATGGATTTCAGGTACTATAACAATTATAAAAGGATTTAGGTCAGCATTAGTTTGCAATTCTTTAAATATGGATGCAATAATAATCAGAATGAAATAAAGTTTGGTTTTCATTCATCTTATAAAAATTCTAATCTCTAATTTCTTCGAGTTAGTTTATCGATTCATAATTTCTAGAAATTGGTACTCATCAAAATATTTAAAACAAAATTTGTATTTAAAATGAGTGAATTAATTATTCACCTAATTATAACAATTTTCATAACTTCCGTAGTTAAGAAATTATATTGAATTTCGGGTAAATCCAAGCATTTTATTCAAAATTGAGATAAGTCGATATTTCTTAAATTCAATTCAAAGAGATAAAATTTGGAAATGTCTCGGCTAATCATCACTTAGTAGTCGTTTTCATAAATCTTATCTCTCAAAGTTGCTTTTAAAAGAATACTCTTATACATACAGATTTCTCTATATAATTAAAAACAGAACATGCTTTATTAAAATAACATTTCTGATAATGCATATATAAATTAAAATGAACGAATTTCAAAAAGAATCCCATCATAAATATTCAGCAAAGAAACGTTTTTATCGTAAGCAATTTTCCCAGCGGTTTAATCGCGTACAACAAAATGAAAGCTCTGAATAATCCATTACCATTTCATATAAAATCATTTTCTCTTTTCCAACGTGGTCTTCTTTCAAAATAATACTGCAAATTTGCATTTCTTTTCAAATTGAAAACATGGCTAATAACTGCAGCAACGATTTATTATTAAAAGAAAAATCCTCTCTACTTCATTTATTCAGCAAACAGAATGATTATGCGATATGACATAAATAAAATTGTTTAATGGAAAATGAAATTTAATAAAAAATAGATATGAAAGTTGAATTCAAACATCATATCTAATTTTTATTAAATTTCATTATTAAAAATAATTGTATGGTAATTTTTAAAAATTACATTATTAAAATTTTTTTGTAAATTGTATGACTATGCCTCCATAAGAAATATTAATTTAGCAAGAGCTGTTTATCAATTATCAAGGACCTTCATAATAAGAAAATGATTTAAATATTATCAAAAAATTAAAAAAATTATGAACAGCTACTTATCAGCAAAATTGAAAATATTTATTTTTTGAGGAATAACTTCCCACTAAGAGAGTAATTTTATGCTATTCTTCGAGAAGAAAATGATTTGAAATTTTTTTAATAGCAAATTTGCATTAAAAAACACCTAACAAGTTTCATCAATTTCCATCTGAATATGATTCTTTTGAAGTATAATTTTTTCCTAATTTGATTAGTTGTTTTTTAGTTTGATGAATAACATTATGCAATAATTTTAAAATTTCGATTATTCTTTTTGCATTTGAGACCAATTCAGTTTTTAAAACTAATTTATTCTTCTCGCATTATTTGAGAATGTGTTTCTCAATTTTTATTATGCTAACAAATCTCGTTATATACGCTTTATAAAATATCCAGCAAATTTTCTTAAAAACTTGCCATTTTTAATATGTCGTTTGGTGTTTTTCAAATCAACCATCTACAGCTTTTAAAATCCTAATGTGTTTTTAAAAGCTTTTAGGATTGAATGCATTTATCCTTCTTTCAAATTTCTAATGTGAGTTTTAATGCTTCTATGATTTATTATATTAACATTTGACTTCCTATTGATTATATTCTACTCTTCAGTTCCTAATGTATTTGTTGCCTTTTAATGCGAAGACCACATTCTGAATTCTTCTTTATTGTTGTGTTTATGAACTATTGGGCTCATTAGCAGGCACAATGACATAATAATAATATAAAAAAATGTTAGTGTTAGAAATGCCTAGCATCCAATTCAATGTTTATCCAAAATTCAATGTTGAACTTCTATGATGATTAGAATACTTTTCTTTGGATTATTAATCAGAAAAGGTAAAAAACAAAGAATAAATATTATAATCATATTTGTAAAAATTTTAATTTTTTGTACGTAAGATTTCAAAAATAAAATTTCGAACTTGTCTGTAACGAAAAAAGCATGTCATTAAATATGAAAGGGCAGACATTTTCGAATATTAACCCTTTACTCGACATGAACGTAGAAAGGCGTTCCAACAATTCACTCCTATAAAGGCTGGAACGTAAGAAGTCGTTCCTAGGATCGTCACCGATGTAAAAATCATAAGTGCTTTCTTCTTTTATGATAATTGCCATTTTACAAAGATTCAGATGCTGGATATTTGAGGGTTAAGCCAAATAATAAAGTAGAGTCAGTATTCAGTCCCTCAGTTCTACTTTTATTCTACATCAGGTGCAAAAGAAAACTATTCTGTTCTGTTTACTCTTTCGTAACTTGTTTATTCGCCCTCGAAAATATGTTACCTGGCATTGCCGCTTGAAAAGTAAAATGAAAACAAATTTATAAAATCAATAGTTTTATTTCTCGAAGAGGTGTCTTGAAAAGCACACCTACTTCAGATGGATGCTTATTAGAAAAAGACGTCTTTTTCTTGAACTCAACTTCAATAAAATGCCTTAGCAAACACATGCTAAGAATTTAAAGACATTTTTACTTTTATAAAGTCCTATATTTTTTCAGAATTAATGATAGATATTTACTATTTGAATGTAAAATTTTCTACGATTTCATGATCTTAGTGATATGGAATAATCACACATCTGATAAATGAAAACATCTCTCTTCTATTTCCTTCTCATTATTTTTCTGATGAACAGGTTTAATTTTTCACAGTATACAGTTCCTACTACTTTCAGATTTTATTTTAAGTATTAAGTTTATATAGTTAGAAGTTTGTTTGTTTAATATAATAGATTACATGATGGAAATAGTTTAGTTTAGTTGTTAGATGACGAGGACGACACCTGAGCTTGCGTCCTCATCTCGAAACTTCCACCCCACACCAGCGGGAGAACGTTTAGCCTATGCAGATTTGACGTGCACTAGGCCCGCTTACACGAAGGTTCTTCGGTGGAATCGGGTCTCGAACCTAAAGGCCTCCAGTTCCGAACCGCGACCTTACTACCAGGTCACCATGGACCCCTTCAGGATGGAAAAATTAATAAATGGTAATTATTTGCTAATTGCAGCTGTCCGCATGTGCTTAGAAATCTACACAATATATACCTATTTATATATGCAAGAACGATAGATTTCTGGGCAGATCATGAAGTAATGATGATGCAAACATTTATGAAGCTTTAATGCATGTGATTGTATTGGCACTTAAAGATAAATTATTTGCAACTAATAGAGAAATGAGGAATTTTAATTGTCAGCATCGCAGCAGCTTATATCCTAATAGTCCAGGAATATAATCATTATAATTAGATCCTATTATGAAGTCAAATATACTACAATCATAAATACATAGAAAATATAAATTCTAAAATTTTAATTCAATTTCAGAAATTTTGTTAAAAATGTGTGATTGTTTTACTTTTCCAAATTTGTATTTTAACCTTATGAAATACAAAAAATAGGTGGACATATTCATACACATTAATTTATGAGTTTAATTCAGTACTTTCAAGTGGAGTACCTTTAGTTAAATCAGATTCTATAAATTCAAAGCCTATTCATAAGTATAAATCCACCTTTCTTGTAGTATTAGTTTACCTACAATCAATCTACAATTTAAAATCAATCTTTTTTAGGTAAGAAAGAATTGATATTTTTCATTTTAATAGAGGCATCGAAAAAAAAAAGTAAAAGAAATGGTTTCAGCTTGACAAACATAATACAGAATTAAATTAAATTGTTAAGTTACTTTTATAATGTTTTTTCAGAAAATGAAAAATACAGATTAGGAAAAGTCTTTAGAGACTCGAAGAATTATGGAACGCCTATAAAAACGATTTTTGGATTATTGCTTTAGTTTTCTAACAATCTGTTTCTAAAATATAATAAAATATCAATAAAAAAAGTAACTGCATTTTTGCCACTTAAATAAATTCAAAAATGAGTGTTTTAAAAAATGTTTAAACTAATTCAAATACAAAATGAGAAAAACTATAAGTAATGATGAACTTTCTACAAATTATAATTTCAATTTAATCTTTTTAATTAGGAAACAATTTGGGAAATTTTTTATAGTGGGAAAACTTCAGAAGAGCCTTTAAAAGCCCTCAAAATTGATGAATCTAAAGCAATTAAATATGGATCTATATATAAAAAAATCCCTTCTTTCTTATAGTTCTCTTGTCTGCTAATATATATATATATATATATTACCGAAATCTCATCATGAAAATCAGAGAGTATAAACATTGAAAATTAAGAATAGATGACGTGGTTATGCATTAGAATTTTTAAGTTTTTGAAATTCTTGCCCTACTGCTAGAACTTCCCTATCTTGAAAGTTCTTCTACGGAATTCTTCCTTGCTTATCTTACAATATGAGACAAAAATACAATTCAAATGAAGAAATAAGATATCTCTAAACATAATATTGTCATGATCAGAAAGAAAATTTACAGAAAACCTTATTTAAGAATATCCAATATTTATATTTTACCAGCCAAGCTTTCAATATAGTTTTATTTTCTGCATGAGCATTTTTTATTTGATTATATGTTTTCTTTGATCAAATTTAGCTATATCTTAAGTTTTGTACACCATTACATTTTACCACAATACAAATAAATAAATATTATTCAAATCATTTACAAATCATTAATAATAGTAATATCTAATTTGACTACTATTCTAAAAGTTTCACAGATAACCCATGTCCAGTTAAATCTAAAATAACTTTCAGCTTAAATTGGACTATAAATCCCCATTCATTAAGTCCCCATTCATCCCCACAAAATAATTTTCTCCTCCTCTCGCAAATGCGCCTCATCAGCAATCTTTAATAAACTAAATTATTTCGATTAAATCCTACGCTTATAAATCGGCTAATGGATTCCGCTTTTATGTCAAATGACA
>JAPMOR010047848.1:0-11768 GCA_026543865.1 Argiope aurantia | reverse complement strand
AAATAACATTTTCAAGATTATGACACTACTGAATTGTAAATAGTACTAAATAAAATTATAATTTACTACTGAATATAATTTTTAATTCTGAATATAATTATAATATTCTACTGAATTATAAACTAAATAATAAATGTTAAAAATAATAAAAAAAATTGTATAAATATTAATAAAATGCGAACATCACACTAATAAAAGCTAAGTTTCTAAAAGATGAGACAAGCGAACCCGAAGGAATCGGATTTTCAAAGTAGTGCTTATTGTCAGTCTGGTGGGATGAACTTTTATGCACTCACTAAAGTATTGTATTTTTATTGTAATTTAAAAGCATTCGAGTGTAAATTCGTCTTAAAAATTGTAGAACCATTCAAGAAACAATACTATGTTGTATATCTAAAACATGTTAAAATAGATAAAACCTCATGTTTATTTTTACTTTTCTAAAAACTTTCAAAACTTGGAGCATGAAATAGAATTTGAGAGATTATTTTCACCATGTTTAGTTTATAAGTTTTCTTTTGTATAAATTTTTTAAAAAGAACGGGTCTTACCAAAAGATTAGCTATATCCGATGGAGTTAAAAGCTTATCAAATTTTTAAACTTCGAGTGCATAGAAAACTCAAACAAACTAAAATTATATCTTTATCTATTTTAAATGGATAGTCATAAATTTGTATTTTATGTTACATACATAATTATTACATAATACACAAGTAAATAATTATTTTTAAAAATATGCAGGAGATCTTAAGGTTCATATTCAATTTGCCTAATCTATCTTGATACGAATTAAGCATAAACAATGAAGATACAACTTTAAGTACTCTTATGCAAGGTTAGAAATTTATTTTTTATTTAAGTTTCTGATAATTTTCATAAAATCCGATCTGTAATGAATATAAAAATTATGAATTTATTTTGTCCTCATTAATGTTAGATTTGACTGACAACTGTAAAAATTAATTTTTATAACTGTACATCATAAAATATAAAATATAAATAACAACTGAAAAAAAGCATTTATGTCTTCGACACATGCATTTCATAATTACATCGTTAAAATTTTCTAATTTTGATTTTACAAAAATATTTACCTTTATTTAAATAAAATTTATATCATTTTTATCAAATGATGTAAAATATTTGCCAAAGAATTTGAAAATCAAATTTTATAATGAGCTAAAAGTTTAAACCAATACTTATTTCTTTATGAATATGAAAATTAAAGATGGTTGATACTTTTATCCTAAGAAACTTTTGCTTTGTTGTGTTTTTCTTGTTAATAAAGAAGGAAGCTAAAACAGAGTAATAATTGATGTAATAAAATGAAAAAATACAAATAATTATGTTCCGTCTCAATTTTCATACATCAAAGTCTTTTACCCGATCTTTTAATGACTAGCAATCTTAATAAGGCATCATTAATCTTAATTTCGGCTCAATTTTTATGTTTCATTTCATTAAGCTTTAATTGAAATATAGATATATAAATAATTTAGATGAAAGTAAATTGGTTCCGATGTAACTTATATAATTAATGGAAAGAATGGCATAGTTTAAAATATGAAAAAAAATCGTTTTCATAATTCTTTCACTTTAGAAAGAATTATGAAAACGGTATTTTCCAAAAGAAAATTATACTTAACGAATCGTAGATGATTATCTTCAGAAAGATAATCATACTTAAACTTGCAATCGAAATTATTACATAATTCAGACTTAAATATTTCTTCTTCAGTTATTTTGTGTCGTACTTCACCAAATATACAAAAAAATTCAAATTATTTATTGTATTTTGAAATCATGGTCCATAGGGTTTGTTCTTATATTTGAAATTCAAATTTATACTAGCTCAGTTTTCATTTTTGAGTTAGTTTATAAGTTGTTTTAGTTTTAATTTAGATAGTTTATATCAATTGATATAAATTATCAATAGATAGTTTATATCAATTATATAAGCAATTTATATGTGAAGAATTAATTTAATGTATCAACTTTGCTTTGATTGCATTATGTATGTTATAGTTTATTATAATATGCATTGTATTGTATTAAAGATATTATGTGTGCGAAACACCATATAAGAGAATTTGAGGAATGAAACATTATTATAATTATGCTTAAAAATGCATCCATAAAAATTTAAATATTGATTATAAATGTTTCATAATAAAAAATAATAAGGCGAAACTTAGTATATTGTAGAAAATAAAATAAAAAAATCTTCATTAATCAAGGGGCGAATAAACCTACTGAAAAATTCAATTTTGTAGATAATGCCACGGTTGCTCTCGTTAATGAATAGAGAGTTCAAAATTACTTTAATGAATTTAATTTAATATTTTAATGATTTAATAAATTATTTTAATTTAATGTATAATATAAGTTTAGAAATGTCCCAAGTTATGAAAATTGTGTTCATTGTATCAAAGTAGGTCTTAAAATTGAAATATTCTCATAAAAGAATTATATTAATAAGATTATTAGTTAAAGAAATGTCAGAGGCCGTACTAAAAATATATTTACCTACTTTCAAGGCATACGACTTAGAAAAAAAATTGAATCTTCGCTTTATATTCTAGAGTTACTTTTAAAATAAAGTGTTAGAAGTTTTCCTTGATTAGGACACCGGAGATAGTAGCAATAGAACCAATAAAAAAATCACAAAATCTTGTAATTTGTTTAATTATGTTATTTTTAATTTAAAAAAAGTTAAATAATAAAAACTGAGATTCTTATATATCGAATAAAGCTTTTTTACTGTAATATTTACATGAAATGTTATGAAATTATTCGTAGTAAAACAAATTGTAAACCGAACTATAGTATCAAGCACTACTTTCAAGGCAAGAAGTATAAAAAAAAAAGGCGAATGGCTACCCTGTTCTTTTTTTTTTTTAAGTAAAAAACAAACTTTTATCCGTTTAGTCAAAGTGGGAGTGATTTTCCCTGAGTAGAATGCAAGTATGTATAACAAAAAGGCACACTGAGAAAAGTAAACTAAATCTTGTAATTCGTTAAAATATCTTAATAATTTACTATGATTAACCTAACAGAAACTGGGACCTTAATATTGAGTAATTTTATTAAAATATGTAATTAATATAAGAGGAAAAAAAGTCAGATTAAGGGAATTATTCGTAGAAAAAAATTAACTGTAAACCTAAAATAACACTACTAAATTTTAAGACACGCAGCATAAATATAGGATGAATGACCACACCGCTCTATAAAACGTATCTTTTTAAACAAAATGAGGGGTGATTTTCCCGGATTAGGACACCGGAGAGAACGATTGGGGCTCGCATGGGAGAAAGTAAACTAGTTATGGCACGCATTGCAGAAGATTCCATTTTGCGCAGACTAGAAATCGAACTTTTGGGGAGCTTTCTGCCTATCCACAGTCTTTTAAAGTTCAAGAGTCAATCCAATACACACAAAGGTCCTTTCACCACTAAAAAATAGCCTACAAAAGTGGAACAATATACATCTGTATAGTAACGATTGGTCACTCCACAACTGGGACAAATGAGACTCATGTCACTGACTCACATTTTCATTTACTATGCATCATTGTGAGACTTGATCGCCAGCGATGAATACATTTAATAGATTATTTAGGTAAAGAGGCCGCTTTAAATTTGTACCTTAAATGATTGGTTGTTACGGCAGACCATTAACCTTTAGCATTTCTAAAAATAACTATATATTTTACTGATAAAAAGTTTAAAATTTTTAAAAGAAGGAAATTCACGAAGAATTATCGTGAATTTTGTGTCACTTGTGTTTAAGTTATCTGCTAGATATTGGATGTATAAACTCATTTATTTTTGGATTCAACTTTTCTGTTAATAAATTTATTGATGAAATTTATTAATTCCGATCGATTTTTTGTTTCCGAAGTTTGGTTCAAACATTTTGTTGTATGGTAGAAAGTTCTTAATCTAAAATTAGCTCTTTTTGACAGGAAGAATATTAAAATAAGAAACGTTATTATAATTTAAGTAGGAAATAAATAATTTAAAATATGATTCACAAAATTCCTAAAACTAAAATTTTACATTCATTTAAATCATGATGCCACAAGTTGGGAAAACATTTGTTAATCCATTGTTTTGCTTTGTAGATTAACAGTTTTAGAGAATTATAAAAAAAAATGAAGAATTCAAAATTGTGAATATAACATTTATATGTGATTTAAAAAAGAGTTTCCTTAATTCGGTAATACCTTACATAAATATTTGGGCTTTTTTTTAATTTGCCTATTATTTTAAAAGTAGAAACAATTAGAAACATGGAATTTAAAAAATTCTGGTCGAATTATTTTTCTTTAAATAATATCATGTTAATAAAATTACTAATTTTAAAAATGTTTGATTATTTAAAGCTTTATTATTTACTAGCCGCCTTTGGCGACCAGCCGGTTCGCCAGTATTACCGCTCGCTACAATTTTCAATTAAATATTTTAAGTAACTGGTCTCTTAAAGGATTCTCAAACAAAACATTTTTAATCTTCAAATTTTGATAGTCATACCAAACTTATACTGTTTAGATCGTTTCGTTCAATTTACTATATATATTTTGCTAATTTGTTGTCATTTCCGGCAAAACTTCAACTTTAATTTAAAATGAAAATGACGAAATTGCAATTAATATTAAGATATTTTTTAATAAAACTAAGCGTTTTATTTTATTTATCATCTTTATTGTTATTTATTTATTATCATTATTATTGAATATGAGTATTGCAAACAGAATCACTCGGTATTTAAGTCTTATGTTAAGTACAAAATATTTTTCATAGTTTATGTAATATCTCAAACAATAATTGAAGAAAAATTTCTGAGATTCAGTATAAAATTCAGTTTTTAGTTTTGCTTTCAAAAGGATTGAAATGAAATCAATAATAATATTTTGTTCCTGCTTATAAATATATTTCAAAAATTATGAAGTCTAAATTTAATGCAGTAAGGTATCATATTCTGAGAAATATTCTGGACACACCAAATTTTAAATAAATGAATGAATGTTTCTATTTTCCACGATCAACTAAGACTTATTTATGAAGTTTTAAATGTTAAAAATTTAGAAAAACTCACCATTTTCATAATCTTAGGCCAATTAAACTTGAGAAACCTGCGCGCTGATTGGCGCATTTTCTTTGAAGCGATCAATGGAAAATCTAAAGTTATCCTTTTTTTTATTGAATAGTGATATTCAAATCTTCATAAATCAGTCAGTTTAAGTGATTACAAATTAACTCTTAAAAGTCAGTGATTTAGTTGATTGGAAATTAATTCTATGACCACCATAAAATCTGTGCTTCCTCTTGTGGTGTATGCATTCTATTTAATATCCGCTCGAATAAAACATCACATACAAAAATACTACATAGAATAAACACATCAAAAGTAAACATAACATTTCAATAGTTGCCAAAAACAAAAGAGAGAAAAATGCAATTAATAAGCAGACGATATTTACAAAAGTAAAAATATTCAAACCTGAAAAGGAAAATATATGAGTTATTCCATCAATAAATGCCATAAGTTTGTTTACATCTTCATTATTTTATGAGTCATTAAATATCAAAATGGATCCGGGACTGAATAAACACCCTGTATAGAGAGTGTAAAAGATCATAAAATAATTTTTCTTGAATTTATTTTTTAGAAAAAATAATATTTCATATTTGTTTCATTTCCTACAGACACTTGCCGAAAATTATATTTTTGCAGATTTCATTTCCAAAAAGATTTAATTTATTTTCAGTTAGAGCTTTAATCAATGTGATGGCAACACTTTGAAAAAAGCGATTTTTTTCTCATGAATGCGAAACGTGCTTAATCCTCATTTTTATATTTGACGAAAAAAATTATTGAAAAACATAGTTAAAATATTTATTTAAAAATTCATTAAAAATAGAAATTTAATTTTAAGATTAAAACAGTAGTATCATTTAAAAGATAAATTTGTTATCTTTAACTTCATGTAAAAATCTTTTTTGTGCGGTAATACTTTTGGCAGTTATAGCAGAAACACTTCAAAATTTCGCTTAATTTCTAATTAAATAAAATTCTAGTTAAAAATTCGAAAAAATAACCCCCAGGTGCACATTCCCGGCCTTCAAGGTATACACGTGCCAAATTTGGTAGCTGTAGGTTGAATGGTCTGGTCTCTAGAGCGCCAACACACACACACACACACACACACACACACACATTGAGCTTTATTATAAGTATAGATATAGATATAGATAGATTCTAATTAGTTTCTCGATCATTTGTTAGAAACTATTTACCCAATGTTTCATTGAAATTGAAGTAAAAAACATGGTTATCTAATATATGCTGGGAAACTCCTCAAAAATATAAAAATATCTATTTTGAAGTTCTACCAGAAAATAACTAGCCGAAAATACTAAAAACCTATTAAACTCTAAATTTAATATAGATAATGTTTTTAAATTTTATAATATATTTTCTCAGTTACTAAATATTTCAGCTTACTTATTACAGATATATTATAATTTTATGGTTTATTTTCTCAATTACTTACGAATTGAGTTCATTTATTATAGAAATATTTCTTTAAAACTGTATAACATATTTTCTCATTTACTAAAGAAATGAGCTCATTTATAATAGATATTTTTAACTTTTGTAGTATATTTTATGAATTACAAAAAACAGCTAATTTATTATGGATATTATTTATTTAATTTTATAATTTGTTTTCTCAATTACACTTTCTCTTATATATATACATTTACTTTTATAATATATTTCCTCAATTACTAAAGAAGTGAGTGCATTAATGACGCAGAAAGATAAATTTTCTTATTTCCTATATTCTATATTTCAGTTCTGATTACTATTAGATTTTCATCTTTTGAGCATTTATTGAAAGCATTTGTTCTTTAAACATTTAGATTATGTATCTAGAGGAATTTTAATTATGTACAAATATCAAACATGTCATAATTAAGCTTTAATAATGCATATTAAATACCATAAATTAATACCATAAACCAACTTTAATAATACATATTTAAGTTGGTTATGAAAGAACCATTGTAACAGATATATGATTTAATTGGAGTGTCATTGTGCTCAAATTGCTGCAGCTTCCAAAAATATCATCGATACCAATATAAACATCAGTGCCTATGCGAAAATACAAAAATAAAAATTATGAAAGAAAAGAAACTAATTTTTTCTCAGAACTGCACCAGCAAAAAAAAAAAAAAAAAGACTCTTAAAGAAAATATATTAGTGTTATTAAATATTGTATAGTTGCTAGAGTGATCTTTAAATTGTAGCCATTCTTTTAAATTTTTAGTATTTAATAATATTTATTTATCACACAATTCTTCAAAATGAGGCTCTATAAATAATTATTTCGCATATTATAAAATTCTTATTACACTCAGCCCTTCCTTAATTTTAAAACACAATCAAATATTTGATTGTTGGATGTTTGCTCAGAATGCAATTTAATTTGAATTATTAATTCGATTCAAACATGTTTATATGATTTTTTTTGCTAAAAATTACGAAGCTTTATCTTTGAAAATGTTTGATAAACAATAACAACATTATTTCTCAGCTAAGCTGAAGAACTCAGCAGATGGTCCTTTATTTACTTATGTTATCACAGAGATTAAAAAGAATGGAACTTTATTTTCACAGCAATCATTACCTAAGGATTATATGCACACACAGACAGGGGAATCAAAATAAATTCAAAACAATTTCCTTATATCAGAATCTGAAAAGTGGCTTAAATATTCATTGCAATCAATTCTCATTGTTTGAAATAGCGAACAACAAGGATTAAGTAAAACGAAAAGAAGCATTGTTTAGATTGTAAAATCCATTCACCATTTCAGGTAATTAATTTCGCGCCTATTCAAAAAATAATATCAGCATTCGATTACTTTTGTTGACACTTTGAAACTAAGTCAACTTATATAAAATTCGATTTCAATTTCAAAATACTATTTGTTGACTTTCAATTTCCCTTGAACACAATAAATTAATTCTTGAAAGAATGTACTCTAATAGGAATAATTTAATGATTTGTTTATAACGTTTTAATAAAGGGCATGAATTCAATATATCTGCCTGATATATTTTTTATTTGTTGTGATATATCATTGTCTTGATATATCATTTTTAATTTAGCTATCTAATAAAGAATAAATACGTGTTAATAATAAAGAAGATAAATTTTACAAACTGCATTTATGTTTATCTCCTCAATTTTAGAAAATAGAATAATTTTAATCTAGGTTATAATGTTTTCCAATAAAAATGTAAAACCCATCTATAAACAAAACAAATTAACAGAAACGATAAAAATTTTAATTTTATTTCATTTTAATATTATATTCCTTTTTTGCCTTCCTGTTCGAGTACTAAATGTTATTATATGTTCTAAATGTTTTAAAAGTAGTAAATATTACTTTAAAAAATCTTTTGAAATTTAATTTTCAAGATTCTTAAGACAAATGCTTCGAATGCTTGCAACCATTATTAAATCGCTGCATTGTTTCAGGATTACAAATTTAAGAAATAAACATTGATTCCTATTCCTTAACAGATAAACAGCTTATTTAATAAAAGAAGTTGTGTTTGATGATAATAATGAAGTAGTCTTTTTATAGAAGATTAGAAATTTACTACACCTAAGTTAGTAAGTTACTACAGAAGAATCGTTACATGCTCATGTATAAAGACACATAATCTTTATCAACTCATCTATAAATAGAAATAGTCTATTTATAGATGATTAGAAATTCACTACATCTAATTTAATAAGTTGCTACAAAAAAATCGTTAAACATCATCTAGAAAGAAATATAACCGATATATATATATATGCCGGTTCTATAAATAGAAGTAGTCTATTCATAGATGATTAGTTATTCACGACATCCATTTAGTTAAATTAATTTTCCCTCGAATTGAAGATTTGTGAGAAAATACGTTTAACTAAGTCAACTGTTTATTCCAATGTAAGAGAAAAAAGTACCTTCTACATGATATTAGGATCTTATTTAAAGCACTAAGAAAAAATAATAACACATAAAAATGTTTCTGGAAAACATAATACACTTGCTGATTCCATCATAAAAATTTTGAAAGGTTTTGTAAATCTAATCCCAACGACATCCTTTTAGATTATTCCCTTTTCATTCAAAGATATAGGATGCAAGAAATAAAATAAAAAAGGTAAAAATACAGCACAATAGAAAGCTCCGTAACTTTTCCTGAAATACATTATCTTTAAAAAATATTCAATAGAATCACGGATACCTCTATTGCTCGTTTCCAGAAACATTTAAGCCTTCGAAGTTGTATTTATTTTTTTTATTTTTGAGTCTGTTCAAAGAGAAACGAGAAAGTGTTTGGTATTTTTAAAGGGACTTTTAAAGGGAATAACTTGGTTGTACAGGATTTAAATTTATCCCCACTGATATTTTATTTTGTTTCGGTTAATTTCATTTGTTAATTTTTGTCAATGAAAATTTCTTTCATTCTGTTGCTTAAAATTATTAGTTTCATTATGGAAAATATTTGCTTATTTGTAAACTTATTTGGAAAATATTTGCTTATTTGGATTTTGTATAAATTTATTCTTTTATTTAATTAAGAAATTAAATAATAATTGAAGTGTAAATTTACTTCCATTACAGTCTTTAAAAATAATTTTCAATTTACATTATTTTTTAAAGAAAGAGTCTTTTTACATTTAGTTTCAAATATTAGATTTTTTAATTGCATTAAAATATCGGACAGTAATGGATTATGTGTAGATATTAAACTGTATTCAAAAGGGAATGTATAATAATCTGAAAATGTATTTGTTGGTTAACATCAAAAAGTATTCACTAAATTACTTAATGTGACAAGAAATTCAGTGAAATTATCGTTGAAATATTTCTCCAAGTCCTAAAATTTTTTTCAATACGTAGTAAATAGGTTGTAAAAGAGATAAGTTTTCCTTTTTAGTTGATAGATTTTTATATATTTTATTCCATGCCTTTGAAAGTTTTCTGTAAGTAAATTTTTAAAAAATTATCTGAGTGTCAGTTTACTTAAAAGGCTAAATTTCATAATTAAGTAATTTCATAATTAATCTGCTTCAGATTAAAAAAACATTTATTCATTAATAATTTGTATTCGAATTAAATATGGCGCTCCTTTTACTTTAGCTTTGTACGAAGAGATTCAGATGCATAGTTATCGTGAACATTCATCTTAGGTTTTCTTAGAAGGCATTCATTTCTCGTTCTCATTTCATGAAACTGGCACCTAGCATAATTTGGATGGTAATTTCTATGAATAGTTTCTCATGCAATATATCAGGCAAGTGCCAGAAGCTGATTACAGTGAGCACCTTAGAAAGCATGTGCTTAGAGAAAAAAAAAAAACTAAATAGTTAAAGAATATGAAAAAAAAATTACATTACTTGGAACGAGATTTTAATGAATCTAAGTCTATATTTATATGTGTTTGGCATAAATTATTATAAAATAGGAAACTAATTTAAAACCATGGGGGCAATAACACTCCAGATCCCAACAGTATTTTTATTTCCATGCCAAATTAATAACTGGTATTTTAAGAGAAATCTGCCATGCCATCTTCAACGTAAGAAGTCTAACCTTCAACCTTTCTACAGCTGTTGGGGCGCCATCTATCCGCAACTAAAGTCGTCAGACTCATTTGGAGCAGCAAAAAGCATCAACAACCACTCACCCACACACGCTCGCCATAGCGCTTGGAGCTACTCAAATGGGTACAGGCGCATTAGAATCAACAGCTAATATATCACCACTCAACAGAAATATCGTTTGTCTCACCACCGACTCACTGGAGGGAGAGTCTGTGATGGAAACTTATAAAATAGTTAACAGCTACGTTACCCGGCAATTGCTTTTGTATTGTGGTCATGTTACTAGGCTACAAACCACAAGGTCTCAGGTTCTATCCTCGCTAATACTAAACCGCCACAAATCATTTCAAGAAATTTAACGAAGAATAAATAAAAAAAAGGAAAGGAAACTCGGAATGTAAAAAACGAGAAATGATAATTTTTGTGTTTCTACAAAAAATAGAGGTAATTTGATAGAGGAAGTTACTTATTTCGAATAACCCATGGCTGCTTTATATAGAAAATATGCATATTTTGATCAATAAATAAAAAGTAAAAACCATAGAGCTGAGATACTAATAGAGGGAGTGCAACCCTACTTTGGTGTAGGACAAGATAAAATCACGTGACTTGTGGACAGAATTTGTGTTCACTGTAACCGCATTCTCCGTTCCCTATTATATTTCAATAGCAGATTTTTTCTCGCTTTTAACTGTTGAATTTTAAAACTTATTTAAGCCATGATTAACTATTGCTGTGCAATTGGATGCAAAGAAAAAGCTTCTAAGGATAGTTCTGTATCATTTCACAGGTATGTACAATAAACATATTCTGTGTATATCCATTTTAAGTCAATTTAAAATTTCGTAACCTCCATCACTCAGTGATTTTGGTGTTAAAACTGAATAATATTTCATAGTTTGGTTTAGTTATTGTATTAAATTTATTTAATTTGTTATTAAGCTTCATTTCAACTGATGTAACTGCATTATATTTTGTTACTTGCTTTATTTTAATCTCGAATGTGTTGCAAGTGCTTGGCTGCAAGCTTGGCGTTATTTTTTCTCGCCAATACAAGTGTTTACATAAAAACACTATTGGTAA